>NQII01001480.1:67546-89540 GCA_002778355.1 Clitarchus hookeri | reverse complement strand
GGGGGACTTCATTTTCCAGCAGGATGGTGCGCCACCCCATTGGCACCTAGCTGTTCGCGGATACCGGAACGAGACGTTGCCACAACGCTGGGTTGGTCGAAGAGCAGCTGGTGACCAGGCTCTTCATCACTGGCCCCCAAGAAGCCCGGATCTCACCCCTTGCATTCTTTTCTTTGGGGGTACATAAGGGATCAGGTGTTTCGTCCACCATTGCCGGCTAACATTGACGACCTCAAAACGAGAATTACGGACGCCATCCAAACCATAACACTGGACATGCTAACAAGAGTGTGGAACGAGTTTGATTATAGCGTAGATGTTGTTTGGGCCGCTCGTAGTGTTCACATTGAACACTTATGAATATATGGTAAACAAACTTCACGGTTCCACGGTTCATTTGATTGATCAATCATGGTNTAACAAGAGTGTGGAACGAGTTTGATTATAGCGTAGATGTTGTTTGGGCCGCTCGTAGTGTTCACATTGAACACTTATGAATATATGGTAAACAAACTTCACGGTTCCACGGTTCATTTGATTGATCAATCATGGTTGTAGGTTGTTTGGTTTTGATATTATAGAATTTCAAAGTTGGGGTATTATTTTATACTCACTCTATATAATAATTTAAAATAANTGTTTGGTTTTGATATTATAGAATTTCAAAGTTGGGGTATTATTTTATACTCACTCTATATAATAATTTAAAATAAATATTTACACCTCATGGATATAAGGTATAGTATTTTAATTATTAAGCTTTTGTTTAATTTTTCTATGAAGAGAAATATTCTGGGTGCCAATGATTCCAGAAATATAAAAGATATAAAAATTGTCGCTGCTGTTCTCTGTGATTATTTAGGGTAGCTATAACCTGCCAGAAAAGCGATGATAGCAAAACCTACCAGCAACAAACTGTATCTTAGAATCAGGGAAATGTAGGCCAAGTGACATGCTCCCCAGAGCACTGCTGACCAGGCCCCATTTGATGGAAGACATCAAGACACAACATCATGCACATTTCAAGTCACAGGCAGGGAACTTTCATTTTTTCCATATTTTTCACATGCGGCATAGGATTTTAAGACTTGACGCAATCCCAAATTTTAGGCACGAAAATACTGTGCTGAGCATCTTACTCACTCCAATGCATTGGTGAGGAAAGTGATTGGTACATACTGTGCCTCCTAAGGGTGATCGGCTCTGCCCACTTGACTTAGCCTATAATAAACTTCATATTAGCGATGTCAAACTCGATTCCACTATTCCTGAAGAATCGTATAATCGAGTATCGGAAGTCCAAGAATCAAAGCAATAAATACAAATTACCTCTCAAAAACGGTTTACCATTACTTGATTTATGCCAATAATGGAATCACTCTTGGAAAATTATTTTGTGCGTGAAAATATGAGATACGGAAATAATCTGAAAATAAAACTGTGCTGGCAGTGCTCAAATTCACCATTTAGTATATTAGTATTTAGGACTTTCAATTCGGTCGCGATTTGGCAGGTTGGTATTTTAGCAAGTTTCGTTTCATTCTAAAAACTAGGGGTGTGAGGGATCCCGAACTTCAAGAAAAATTTCAGGAATTCATAACAATTTTCTTGTCGGGCGGGAAATAATTTTTTCCNTGAGGGATCCCGAACTTCAAGAAAAATTTCAGGAATTCATAACAATTTTCTTGTCGGGCGGGAAATAATTTTTTCCGGATATTTTAGGGAGAAATTTACGTTCACGTCTGTACGTTGTCCAACTAAAATACAAGTCGCGTTTCGTGTGAGAAGCTTTGTATAGACTCTTTACGTAAGCGATTATGATTTGATGAATCAAATATTGTCGAGAAAGTTTCAATTCTTCAGCTTGTTCAAAAATTTCAAAAATCGTTTCATAAAATAAAAAATTTTTGTACGTCATATATTATGTAATGTTGACGCCACGTATTTATTGCGGAATTTAACTAAAACTTTTTTCAAACTTGCACTATTAAGAAGTTACGGTAAACCGTGTGCACTGAATTTGTCTTATATACGAGTGACATCTATTAATTGCAAGTATCGATTGCTGGTTGATGTGGGACGTGAGTTTCGATATACATAAACTAAGCATCCACGTAAAAATAAGCTAGTGCACAATGAACGTTTAACTTGAATCCAAGTGTTTAACTATTTTACTGAGATATAACTTGGTGCTATTTAATATGGGTTTGGTTAAAACAATTCGTAACACGCCGGCAAATTGTCTTTGTTTTTAATTCTGTGTTATGCTCACTCGTCGCCAAAACGTTGACGAATTCCAAATGTAGCAAAGTTTGCTGTGAGAAAAAATAGCATTAATTTACTTAGCTACTTTTCATTTTGTTATCGATAGAGGAAACAGCTTTGTTAGCAAACAGATTCGGTATGCCGCATTCATAACCTGCCCGATGCGACTGGGCTGTGATTGCAGTTGTACTACGTGATTCGAAGCGTGTGTGTTCACGGATGTTAAAACTGACGCGTGACGGGTACAGGGGATAGGCAGTGCGCTGTATTCACACCCTGCTATAGTTAGCAAGAGCAAGCAAGTGAAAACGAAACTTCCGGGGAAAAAACCGAAGTTGAGAGAAACCGGGTAAGTCCCTAGAATTAGCTGATTTTAGCCCTCTATGAAGGAAACAGGAGGTGCCCCCGACGAGATAAGTGCCGACACAGCTGCCAGGAATCCCTGGAAGACGACTGCCGCACCCCTCCCTCCACCCTAGTTTGAGCACCCAAGCAGCTGACAAGACACGAAATCTTACACAAAAAACGCGCGAGGAACACGGGGGAATTCCAGATTTCTCTCGCGACAAACTGTTGACAGCCAACTTAAATATAGTGGGAGACGGGTTAAATTCAGCAGCAGCCAAGGTTCGAAGACAGTTGTGGTCAGTCGTTCGAGATCAGTGGTAATCAGTTGTTGACGAGGAGTTGTTCGGCAGCCGCGATGCAAGACAGAGAAGGTAGTTAGGCGAGAGGCAGTCGTATCACCAGGCCGGAGTTTGGACCCGGCCCAGGCAGTAATGTACAATCAGTTGTTTGCAGTCAGTTGTTCGGGAGCAAATATTGCCAGCCGAGATGGGAGTAGTCGGCAGTACAGCCGCGAGACGAGATAGATGCAGCCGAAATGGGAGAAGCAAAAGGGAGTAATCAGTCGTGACGAGAACAGTGCCCAGAATATGCGTACATTCCCGGAAACGAGTGGCAGCCCCAGTCCGAGAGGCGCCATTCCCCGAGAAAACGTAGTCGTGCGCCGGATGGCGATGTCAGGCATGCATGGTTTGTTAAAAATATTTTCAATACTGGTGACATGCACAGAGTGGTCACACACCTGGAAAACCAGGAAAATCGGGAAATATCAGGGAATTTCCGTAGCCGGGAAAATATCAGGGAAATTTAAGATGAATCATGGAATTTTATACCCATCTGAACTTTTTCCAGTTTGCATGTTACGTGTTTCGCTCTGTGAGCGAACAAAGCTAATTTCTTAGAAGGAAATAACATAACACTTAGCGTTTGGATTGGTATTGCTAGCAGCTTTTCACGGTACAAACATCACCTTAGGGGAAGTGAAGCTCGTTGTGATCGGTTTGTGGTTCTTGTAATGGTGATTGTCATTTGACCCATAACCAATCACAAACACAGTTGCTTGCTGCAGTTGCATAACCGGCCAGAGATGGCCTCACCAACTGCCGACATCGTAAACTATCGTAAATGTTGATGTACTCATTGAATGGAATATGGAAATGTCAAATTGGTATTACGTGATAGGTGAATATGTTTGGGATGCAAGTTAAGCGACAATCACTCAGAAATGTTTCATTATCAACGGAGAAGAGTTAATGGCGTATCTAGTTATTTGCAACAAAGAATGCATTGGTGATAATGTGCAATCCGAAAATGAGTTGTTTCGTTGACATTTTTTTGTGGATGGATAATTTGACTTGAGGTGAGTAAGTTGACCACTTTTTCACAAATTATACAATGTTTTAATCTGGTTTTTACATCGTTTTGTAAACCATGGTCTTTAAAAAGAAATCAACTTCGTACTTGCAGCACCACATCATCATTATTACAATTGAAAACAGCATTATAAATTATTAAATAAAAAAGCCTAACTACTTTAATTTTGAAATACAGTGGAACCACGTTATAGCTACAGTCGACAATGGAAAAATAAATTATCGCTATAGCGAGTTATAGTTATAACAAAATTTTTAGAGTGACCAGTAATTTTGTTATTGTATAATGCCGTAAACTACGCGTATGCAGTGACAAGATAGTACAAAAAAATATACGTCTGACAGCGGCATTATGTAAGGACCAGCAGATGCGACGTTGCTTCCTCCTCCATTCTTCTAACCCCTCCACCAAATATGAGGGATGGCGTCAGTCAGTCAGGTCAGTCAGTCAGTC
Source organism: Clitarchus hookeri (assembly GCA_002778355.1). Classification (NCBI taxonomy): domain Eukaryota; kingdom Metazoa; phylum Arthropoda; class Insecta; order Phasmatodea; family Phasmatidae; genus Clitarchus; species Clitarchus hookeri. The sequence continues at coordinate 85,103 of NQII01001480.1, read as the reverse complement.
AGTCAGTCAGTCAGTCAGTCAGTCACACACTCACTCACTCACACACACACTCACACACACACACTCACACACACACTCACTCTCACACACACACACACACTCACTCATTTCCTCTTCTTCTCCTATCTTCCCCCCTCCCACCCGTCATTATTTTCAGCAACCTGTTTCTCGCCCCTCTGTCTGCTTCCATTCTTCTCCTGTACCTCGCCTCTCCTATCTTACCTTGCTGCATTTCACTTTGTGTCCTTAAAAAAGTTAACAATCAGTAATGTAACTGAACTGTATGCAGAAACTACATGACTGTGTTCAGTCCTCGTGTCAAGGTTAAGTGTAGGCCGCAGCACCATACCACCATCCACGGCAGTCACGTGCATCCCGTCTCGCCACAANCACACACTCACTCACTCACACACACACTCACTCACACACACACTCACACACACACACACACACACACACTCACTCACTCATTTCCTCTTCTTCTCCTATCTTCCCCCCTCCCACCCATCATTATTTTCAGCAACCTGTTTCTCGCCCCTCTGTCTGCTTCCATTCTTCTCCTGTACCTCGCCTCTCCTATCTNATCATTATTTTCAGCAACCTGTTTCTCGCCCCTCTGTCTGCTTCCATTCTTCTCCTGTACCTCGCCTCTCCTATCTTACCTTGCTGCATTTCACTTTGTGTCCTTAAAAAAGTTAACAATCAGTAATGTAACTGAACTGTATGCAGAAACTACATGACTGTGTTCAGTCCTCGTGTCAAGGTTAAGTGTAGGCCGCAGCACCATACCACCATCCACGGCAGTCACGTGCATCCCGTCTCGCCACAAAGCAGAGCTTCCACATGTGTATGTTTCCCCTCCACTCCCTTTCCTATTCATGTTACTGTTCGATAAATTCCTCCAAGCCTTCTTTGTTTCCAGGTATAGCAGAGGATAGCCAACCTCTCAGGTAGTGGAGAAGGGAAGAGGCGACATGACTTTTTTTTGAGGGTTGACAATCCAGCACTGCCTTTTTACGACCGCCCACCCTTTTAACTACTAGGTCTACTTCCATTCCTACCTCACCCCTTATCAACCTCTTCCTTATCCACCACAACAAAGGCTGGCTGGGGCATGGTAAGTGGGCACTGCGAAGCAATTTTGGATACAAAAGATACACACACAAAACTCACTTATAACGCACCANGGGCATGGTAAGTGGGCACTGCGAAGCAATTTTGGATACAAAAGATACACACACAAAACTCACTTATAACGCACCACAAAATACAGTTCTCTGGCTATTCCCAATCCTATCCATAATTTCTTATATGGACTTGCACAAGTGGCAATTTTACTCGACTTTGCTCTTGTTTATTTACCAATTGTATAATGCGTTTCCGCTGAAAACAAATATGAACGTCCACTATATCTTTAAAAATGAACATAAGATAGAATGAAGGGATAGTCATGTTATTTTTTACGTAATGAATAGTTTTTTTTAAAGAAAATTAATTTATATGTTATATTTGAATATCTGAAAAATGGGATTGCACTATAGTATTTTAAACAGAAAGTTAATTGCAAAGAGCGACAAAACAACGAAAAAAGAAGTTTGCATAGGGGGAAAACATTTCTTCACAAACCTACAGTTTCCAAATTCGCACATGCGGCGCTATTCAGTGACTTTCGAATCCATCCAACACAATACCTAAACCCTTAATTCTAAAATTAGCGGATTCGGACAAGACTGTACAGAAAAATTGATTAAAATTACAAGTTATATTATTTTGTTACGCCTACGTTTTTATTACAATGAATTTGTTGCTAAACAAATGTTGAAAATTCAAATTACAGAAAATTGTCAGCTTCAGAATTTTCTTGCATGATTACGGTGGAACCGCGTTATTGCGAGTATGGCCTATAGCGTCACTCCGCTATTGCGATAGTTTTTAAATGCACCGTCATTTTCCTTATTATTTGAAAAGTAATTACTTTGTTTATAACGCAAATCTGTTAATGAAGCCTTTCACTATAGTGATAGGAACATTTGTAAACTAGTATTTTTAAAATGTTTAAACTCGTTGCATCACAAGTGACATCCACCCATTTGCTATGCCTGAACCAGCCTTTGTTAGTCTGTGTCGCGTGGCGTGACACGCGTCATATGGAGGAGCGTGGGAAGAGGTGCGTGCAGGTTTCGTAGTGAAGGATAAGGTGGAGGGGTACGATCGGAAGTGGTGCTAGTAGAGGACAAGAAAGATGGGTGGTACATTGGATATAGTCTACAGGGGGCAGAGGGGAATGGTACGTACTGTGGAATGTAGGAATGTAGGAGGGGTGGCAAGATGGTATCTGCCTACCGCTCCTTCTATGTTGTGGGTGTAGGAATACTGCCACTTACCGCTTCTCCACGTGCCAGGCGTGTAAGGGGAAAAGCGTGATTACAGTTGCTAGACAATGTTACAATTTAGTTCTTTCGATGAAGTTAAAATTGATTTTTATTTGCGTACAAACAAAATTTTTCACTGCATCATCAAAAAACTCTCTCATAAGAAGAACCGCAAAACAGTCACGTCTCACGAAAGACGTTTAACTAGAGTTCCCCCACCACCAATAAAATAAACAGAACCATAACTAGTATATTGTGTGGTCATAACAAAATAAAAACAAATTCAGAATGGCAACCAGTTATAGTAGCCAACATACTGTTGAGTTGAGCAGAAGTGAAGTACAATATACGAGATGTTATTAAAAGTGTACTAGACAGTGAATTCTGCACGATAAAAGTAGTGGAAAAATAAAGATAATGTAAATTTTGTGCCTATGTAAGTAAACAAATCGTAAACATATGCTTGTAATTCACACTTTTCTATAGTAAAACAAGTTAAAATCATAAATTTTTCATCTGTTGAAAATGTTAGTTTTCAATGTCAAAATTTTTCTTTTTCTTCAAAATATTATTTCTGATTGTTGAAATATTTTTCTAACCTACTATAAAGCTAAATTTGTTTACGTTTGAATAGATTGGTGTGTTTTCCGCGGGTTGGAACAGAACGGGAAAGAAACATCTGTTCATGGGGCCAGCCCTTCCGTTTACGAAAATTTCCCATCTCTACACATGGGACTGGAGGAAGTTTATTAATGATCCGCTGTTTGCTTTGTGAGCATGAGAGAGAGAAGTGTGGTGTGGCGTGTTGAGAGAGGAGTGAGAGAGACGTGATGAGACAGGAAGCAGTCAGACGGACGTGCGACAGGTGTAGAAGGAGAAACGGGTAGAGGGGCGAGGGACAGGAGAGAAAGAGAATCGTGAAGATGGCCGAGGGACAGGAGTTCAGAGATCTCCAGGCTTTGTGTGTGAGACAGAGAGANAGAGAAAGAGAATCGTGAAGATGGCCGAGGGACAGGAGTTCAGAGATCTCCAGGCTTTGTGTGTGAGACAGAGAGAGAGAGACAATGAGTGAAGTAGCATGCTGCGTAGTAGGTAACTAACTCCCTCCATGCCTCTTTCACAAACTTGGAGGAGAGGAAGAAGAATAGAGGAGAAGCCAGGTCGCGCCTACCAGTCGTTACATAATGCCGCTGTCAGACGTCTCAATTTTTTTTTAACTTGTTGCTGTATACGCGTAGTTTACTGCATTCGTTAAACGCAGGATCTACAAGGGAAAATACAGTAACAAAAAAATTATGGGGCACTGTAAATTTTGTTGTAACGATAGCTCGCCATATCGATAATTTATTTTGCCATTGTCGACTGTCGTCATAAGGCGGTTCCACTGTATCATTTGTTGGCAATAATTGTAAAAATTAAAAATAATGGTACAAACTATTAACATGTCAAAAATCCAAATGGCTCTGCAGTTGAAATGAGCANAAATCCAAATGGCTCTGCAGTTGAAATGAGCATACACACATGAGAAAAACAAGATACACAAGTGAGATGGACCTGCCCTGTGTCATTATTGACTTTGGCTACAACTTTAGCTGCACGTATCTGATTCCGTTGCTATCTTTCAAGAGAAGAAAATAGAACCAGGCATGCATGCACAAGTCAAACTTCCCCAGCACTGTCCTGCGGCCATCACAGCAATTACTCTCAGAATTTGAAATATTTGCTACCTATCACACATAATAAATACTAATTCCATTGTTTTGCATTTTATATTTTTTTCCTTCACTGAAATTTATAATCTTTTATTTACAAACTATAACACAGCTGGTCTAAGCCCTGTGACATGACGTATCGTTGACATTAAAATAATGCCACTGGTTGAATATATTCTATCATTGTTAGCAGTTAAGACAACACGGAATATAACAGCTCTTACTAATAGTCTTGAAGAAAAAATGCTATGTCAAAACTCAGCAATGCAAAATCATAAATAATATCTTTACAAGCAAATATTTGAAAGAAAATTAATAATTCTGTTGGCCCTGGACTATTCACGTACAGTATTCTTACAGTATACTCATATAGTACACTCGCATACAGTGTAAAATTTCAGTAAGCAAATGCTTGAGATGGACTATATTTCTGTTTGAGTAATAAATAAGGAATGTTTGATAAATGAATGATTGAATTGCNGCAAATGCTTGAGATGGACTATATTTCTGTTTGAGTAATAAATAAGGAATGTTTGATAAATGAATGATTGAATTGCTTTAAGGAAATCCATTTTTCATTATAAGAGAAGAAATTTATAACATGTGTTCTGTTCAGCATGTCATGGTATTTTGTGATAGCATGTTTGAGTGAGAACCTTCAGATGTGCCAGAATAAAAGCCCTACAGTAGGGACAACTTTGTATCGAAGCCTGTTTAGAAGTCTGCCCATGTGAATATTGCGACAGGTGGTGTTTTCATAACTGCATGTTTATGAGTTGCTGAAATTTGATTTTTTATTTGTCGTTATTAACATAATAGACATTTTTATAATGTGAAAGTTTATGTTTCTGGCAATGACTCATTTCTTCAAAGCATGTGGAATGTAGTACACAAAAATTTCGTTTTTTCACACTGCAGGCGTGTAAAGCTATGGCCGAGAGGTTTTGTATAGGAAGTAGGGATGTAACGATTCCACTTTTCCTCGATTCTCGATCTCGATGCCAATACCACTATCGATTGTCGATTCCAAAAATTGCTGTTCTTTTAGTTACAGACAATTACTTTACAGAACTAAATACTGTGTAGCAGGGTGTGAAATTTAATTATTTAAACTAGGCCTACATTAGTAGGAGGCCTATTACTAACATAAATAATATAACACGAACAGTGGGAGCGTATTCATATGAATTCCAAAAAGTTCAAAAAAGGCATATGAGATAACATTAAAAACATATATATATATATATAAATATACATATGCACAGACATATTTTGGACACATAGTATATTCGAAAATATTTCCAAACCTCACTTGCTATGATAAATGTTCACCAACACATGAAATTATTAAAAAGTTTGCAAGAACTGCACAGTCAAAACACATTATGTAGTGTACCACCACTCACCATCTGAAAAAACTGGTCAGACTGGCAAAAGCACTCACAACTGAGTATTTCTGCTCCTATTTGCGGTTGTTAACAGCCTAGCATGTATACAATTCCCACTTATTATGCTTAGCAAATACATTATTTAATAAAGGTAACCATAACTTTTTTCTAAACAGGTACGGTATGTGCAAGGTATTTTGAATTATTTTCAAGTTAGATACACAAAATTTTTTTTTTTACAACCATTTACAGTACCAAATACTACCTGATAGCAGTTTACAGAAGCCTCAAATGCTCCTTTTAAACTAAATTTATATCTTATATACATGGTTGGTGTCTTTCAAATAATGACACAAAAATCAATCTACTGACAATTTGGGTTACCGTTCTAATATGTTGCAGAAATTCAATGACCTTCAATGGTCACTCATCTAAGTACAATTGAGAGAGAGTAAAAAGTACCATATACTCTTACATGACAGTACAGCTATTTTCATCATGAACAATACACACTATGCTAAAAATCTACATAGTGTAGAAACAAATGAACAACAGAGGCTTGCCAAACATGATTCATAACTACCACATGGCTAGGAATGATGGCTGGCTCACTGATTGGTTACTAGTTTCCCACAGCCAAGGTGCCTGGTTAGTCCACACACCCCAGTCTGATGGCATTTCTCTCATGAAGTTTTTCACATGGAGAGAGTGGTAGACACTGCTGCAGTGTAGAGATTTCTCCTGGGTGATCCCATTTTGGCTCTAAATTTCACTGAGTCACTAAACAACGCCACCTCACCTAAACAGGAACAATAGGAGTATATCTTAGGTGCNGCCATTTACAGTACCAAATACTACCTGATAGCAGTTTACAGAAGCCTCAAATGCTCCTTTTAAACTAAATTTATATCTTATATACATGGTTGGTGTCTTTCAAATAATGACACAAAAATCAATCTACTGACAATTTGGGTTACCGTTCTAATATGTTGCAGAAATTCAATGACCTTCAATGGTCACTCATCTAAGTACAATTGAGAGAGAGTAAAAAGTACCATATACTCTTACATGACAGTACAGCTATTTTCATCATGAACAATACACACTATGCTAAAAATCTACATAGTGTAGAAACAAATGAACAACAGAGGCTTGCCAAACATGATTCATAACTACCACATGGCTNGCTAAAAATCTACATAGTGTAGAAACAAATGAACAACAGAGGCTTGCCAAACATGATTCATAACTACCACATGGCTGGCTCACTGATTGGTTACTAGTTTCCCACAGCCAAGGTGCCTGGTTAGTCCACACACCCCAGTCTGATGGCATTTCTCTCATGAAGTTATTCACATGGAGAGAGTGGTAGACTCTGCTGCAGTGTAGAGATTTCTCCTGGGTGATCCCATTTCGGCTCTAAATTTCACTGAGTCACTAAACAACGCCACCTCACCTAAACAGGAACAATAGGAGTATATCTTAGGTGCNCGGCTCTAAATTTCACTGAGTCACTAAACAACGCCACCTCACCTAAACAGGAACAATAGGAGTATATCTTAGGTGCTACGTCCTGTCACCTCACAACACACAGATTTGCCTCAGGATTTGAAGAACACTTAAGTGTTCCGAGTACCTGCAGTTATTCTGCGCATCCGAGGCCTCAAAATGCATGAGCTCTAAGACCGACTCTTGTTCACTCACCACTTACCTAATTGCTTCTACCTGCAAGGCGCTCGACAACTGGCATGCAGTTTTTCTGTCGGCAACTTGCCTGCTGAACGTGACTTTTAAGCATTGACCCGACATTTTTATGGCAAGTCAATAAAGATAGAATTATGATGCGTGTTTAAAGAAAACTCAAACGTTTAAAAGTTTCTGTACAGAAAATTTATCAGCTAAAACTGATTCTGAAAATACTAATTTTTAGTGATTTTCACACATAAAAAAATAATCCTTGGAGTTGAAATAGGAACTTGAAAGTTGTCTTTGGGCACGAGAAGTTTCTTAAACACTTTTTGTTTTGTCACCAATACAAAATATTCAACTGTTTAGTATCAAATGCGTAGAACACAGTTGGTGTGCCACCCTGGCAGAACCACGCACTAGCCACGCTACCTAACAACTTGCAGATGTAAGCTGCAGGAAGACGTACCTGACGGGATCAAAGGAGGCTCCAAAGGGTAGGCGGCCCAGCTCTGCTACGCCCAGCATCTCCCCTTGCAGGAAGTCAAAGTCTGGAGGCTCCTGCGTCCAGGTACTGCTCGTCCAATCCCGCAGCACGTACGAGAAGCGCACCGACACCGTCACCGGCTCCAGAGGCCACGGGCTTAGCAGCTTACCCTTGAAGGCGTCCACCAGGCCTGCCAACAACACCCCAACACTGCAACAGCTACTATACAGCACATTGCTCAGTCTCTCTTATCTACCTGCCACCCATCTTCTGTAACACGTGCACACACTTACACATTACACCTGTCACAAACATACATATGTTACTATTGCACTAACCCTTGCTCTTCTGTGTGTAAAATACAGCCTTGGTTGGATCAATGGTCGGTTACTAAGGTACGCTCCCTTGATCCCAGGCCATCACAGGCAGAAACTTTTCAGACAAGAGTCGTTGTGTGACCTATGTTATCCCAACATATGTACTTCATTTCCCCCAACATAGTCATTTCATCATTGCTCCACCCTTATCTCATCTTCTTCATCCTCTGGGGTGGCCAAAGCAACAGGTGTGTCCAAGTAGGGAAACTATCTCCAATTATACCAACCTCGTATAGATGCTGACCCTGCCTGAAAGTTGGTACAATATGCACATCTGCATTCATATATACAGGATGATTCTAAAGTAGCTTTATAACTTTCAACGTTAATAAACATTATTGAAATGACTTACGATGTTGATTCCAACACACAAATGAAGCCACATACTTCAAGTTTCATGCACACATATGGTTTATGGTTCAATTTAACTTCCATTGTTTATATGGCAGAAGTCCCATCTTAAAATTTCTTACCACATGTGATGTAGCACTGCCGGTGTCACGTCAGCAACTGCAGCAGTCATTCACTTTTGAAGTTTGGCCACATTTGCAGGTAAGGGTGCCACATAAGATCGGGGGAACAAGCTGGTCATGCAGCCCGACCAATCCGCCGACCAGGGAAACGGTTGTCGAGGAACTCGTCCACATCTCCAAGGTAATGGGGAGGGGTGGGGAGAGGAGGTTTGCACCATCTTGCTGGAAAAGAATGAATCCTTTCATCTTTGTCAAGTTGAGGAACGAGAAACTATTGGAGCACGTCCAGGTACATAATGCCAGTAATGGTGGTCTCCATGAAGAAAAACTGCCTGTACACTTTATCTTTGCGGAGGGTGCAAAACACATTCACTTTCACGAACATGTTCCAAGGAAGCATAGGGATATTCACTACCCCAAATCCTGCAGTCGTGGTGGTTGATTTTGCCAGTGACACGAAACGTGCTTTCCTCACAGAAAACAATAAAGTCCATAAATTGTTCTTCGCCTTCTTTCCTGCAACATTTCCGTACAAAATTCCTTGTGCGCACATTTATCACAATCTGAAATGGCCTGCACTATTGATACTTGGTACGCGGTTAAATGTAAACATCTTCGTAAAACATGCCCCACAGACGTTTGTGGAATCCCACTTTCCCGGGATGCACATCTCGTTGACTTGCATTGACTTCGAGCGAAGCTTTCCCTAACCTGTTCCATGACATCTTCAGAAACACAAGGCCTGCCAGTTTTCACGTTATGGGTTACACAACATCCCGTATCAACAAAGTTCCTGTGCCAGAAGTAAATTGCTGGCCCACTGGGTGGTGTTTTGTGAGGCAGGGTGCGAACCTTACTTTGCAGCTGCATACTAAAACGCACGAGCTCATTCTGCATCTGTGAAAGTAGCCATCTTGATCGCACTGGCAGAGGGCGCTCGCGGTGGTACTTTTCTGTACTATAGTCTGTGTACATAAAACCTTTCGTGTGTGGTTTCATTTGTGCATTGGAACCAACATTGTACGTCCTCCCAATAATTTTTTATTAACGTTCAAATTTGTAAAGTTACTTTAGAATCATCTTGTACAGTAAACCCCTAATTTTGTGACACTAGCATTCTTATGATATCATTCTGGGGGAGGGGGGATGAACTTATTGGCAAAAATTCTAAAAGGCGCAATTAAAGTTCATTAAAAATAAATTTGTCAGCTTGCAGAAATAAAATATAAGCACTCTACAGCTAGCATTAATTGGTAGGTTTCTGTAATACAAATTTCATTGAAAATGTTAACTGTCCAGGACTCACGTTTTCTAGCTCACAACATGTCAACCACTTTTCTGTACAAAAAAAAAACTTTTAACAATTTTTTAGATGCAATTCATAATAAAGTCAATCCCGCATATCTTATACACCACAACATTTGAACTCAAACAGTGGTAATAAAATGTGTATTACATACGCAGAAAAATAAAGTAACTTGTATCTGGTATCATGCACTTGTATTGGATACTGGCGGATGCTCCGATATGAGAAATTATCAACACTCGCCCATCCAGCGGCACATCACACACAAAGCCATCATTATCATAAATGGAATTCAAACCTTGTAGTGGAACCAAAACAAACACTTACGGCAGGAAGGTTCAATGTAATGTTATGCAACACCAGTTCTATGTAAGTATGTAAAATCTTAGAAAATACTACCCTAAATTGTTTCAGCGTGCTGTGAAACAAATACTGAATTCCACAGAAATGATCGGAACACGCTGCTCATAAAACATGCCACAACATCCAGCTTCTAAAATGTTGTTTCAAAGTTTATTACTACAGCCGGCTGGCATTGTGGATTTCTCCTGAATGCCACTCTTAGAATTTCATAACGTCAATGGCCAACTGCCGCTGATGGATTTTGAAACACAACAGCTAAAATGTTTGCCCATTTCTCCACACTTTCACAGGCATTATCATTACAACATATCACATACGTTTCAACATTTAAGCAATACCTTTGAAAAAAAAAAACATTAAAAAATATTAGCTATAAAATTTTGGAGCACAGAAATATTTCCCCGACTGGCAATAATGTAGAGTGAAGTTACAGTTTGTATAGGCAGCCACAGTGGGCCGGGCCGTATCTGCCAGGGAGGATGAGACAGCACACACACCTGTGAGGTACTTGCAGTGAGGAGGCGGCCTCTTGAGGTGCACCATCTCAAACTCAGTCCTCACTCCACGGGCCTCGCACACACCCACACAGAACTGCTGCCATGGCTCCAGGGCCTGAATGAACACCGGCACCTCGCTGCAAGCACAACGCACCAAGCCTTCGGCCCCTGCGACCACACAACTCCCTTTGCCCACACTCACCAATATCAATGGCAGATTTTAAAGGTACATAACCTAATCTTTACCACCCTCTGGGATGAAATGAGAAGGTGGAACAGCAATAGAAAGTAAGTGCACACAAAATAGGAAAATACAGAGAAAATCCATCAACCAATGGCAACATCCACCGTGTTCCCCACATGTGAAAATATGGGCATGCCTCCCCCCCCAAAGAAGGCCTGGATTAGTGATGGCCCGATATCCGGTATCGGATATCGGTATTATCGGTACATTTACCATTATCGGAGATCGGCACTAAAATATCGGCACATCAGTAATGGCCATTCTAACCTCAAGTATTTTCTCTCCTCTTATGCAGACTTAATTTTCCCAACTCCTAACATCAGGCTGCAGCAATACGACTAAAAAGAACAAAATAATTTGAAATATACATATGCAAAAAAAAAAAAATTAAATAAAAAAATTTTTTTTAAAAGAAATTCCTTGCGATAAAAACCAATTAGAATGTACATGCCCGTCATTATTTTTCGCTTCATGGATTACATTTTTATTTTTGGTAAAGCAGTCTTATGTTTGACGTACGTTTCTCAAAGTAACCTTTTCTCAAAGCGACCTTTTTGCAACTTTAACTTAGTTTCGTAATATGTTGTAGTGAGATATAATTTTGTATAACGTTAAACTATTTTTTTTGATGCTTTGATGTACCGGGCATAAAGTAAATCTCACTTAGCAGTAAGACAATTTAGCTTATTGCAAACAAAACTTTTCCAGGCAGCAGTTTTCTCTCAAACACTTTAGTGACAAATGTCTGCTTACAGTATGATAAATGAAAATATCGGTTTACAGGTATCGGATCGGTAAAATCCTAAATATCGGAACCTTCATCGGTATCTGGTTTTTTCAGTATCGGGCCATCGCTAGCCTGGATTATTGGGGTGCAAGGCTGATGAGCTAGTCACATATCCACATGATTCCCAGATCCCCATTTAATGGTGAATGTCACACAAGGGATGCACTAATGAATGTTCAATATCCATATCCACCTTTTACTAACTGTGACTGCTAACTCATAATAGTTTATGTTATTATTCTCCATCTGAAAAATGGTCTGTATTAAGGTACAAGGTAGCAATGTACAGGAATGAAATGTGGATGCGGCATGCAAGTGCCGTCAACAAGGGCGGGCCTTAACATGTTCGAGAGGGGTCGCGTCATAGGGCTGCAGGAAGTGGGGTGGTCACTATGCTGTACTGCGCACCATGCCGGTCGTGCAAATATTGCCACAGCCTACTGTTGGTATCAGTGAAAAGATGAAGCCATGCACGCAAGATACATAGGATCTGGGTGACTGCCAAGTGCAGCGTGCTCCAATCGCAACGACTGCAGACGTTCAGCAAGCAGCTTGTGAATGCCAGTACCACTGGCATACACCTACATAATGCAGTACTATCTGCATGCGGATATCATCACCACTGCCCCTGACGGGGTAGTTTTCCTTCTTCTACAAATCAAGATTCATGACCAGATATAAACAATTAAAGCTTGACATGACATAGAAGACTACTTGGCAAAAATTTTGGAGATTTTATGGTTACAGTTTTTTTTCCTTCCCTCCCTCATCCCGGGTCTCTCTGCCTTCCTGACTCCTGCCCCGTGCTTTCGTAACCCTATAGACAGCCTATATCATCTAAGGAGTAGTAACGACTAAACAGATAAGACTGTGCATCCTTCTGCCACCACATGGTTTCTACCTGATTGTCGAACCGTGTTTCGTCTGTAATGACGGATGTCGACGAGACGTCAAGCCCATCCTACCTACGTCAAAACACGTCGCCAAGCGGCTCGCACGTAGATAATAAGAAATATATTGATTTTGCTGTAAAATTTTTTATAACTGCAACAAAGATAAGTTAATTAAGATCCATAATTTATTCACTTGAAAATGTTTGATAAGTTGCAGGTTTCTTGTCCAGCGAACAGAAATAATACCTACATTTAGCTTGGTTTACAAGGGTAAATTGTTCATAATATTAATACAATTTTGTCAAATCCATTTACACTGTCACAATATATTCAAAACATTATCCATATTCAAATTCGATATCACAAACACTTGAAATTTTATTCTAATAAAAAGATTGAACTTGCCTTTGCAACTCTAACATGCCTTTTGCTGAATGCACCTACATCTAGACTCGTGTGGCTAGACGTGTACTTAAAGGCACTACGTAAAACTGTGGAGCACTATTTGTTACACATGCCGAAATTGGTTTAACATCTGTAATAAAATGTTAATTGTGGTTCTTAAGCAGTGGCAGTTTGGATGTTACAGTATACATGTGGAACTTGGAATTATTAGGAATTTGAGGAAATTGTCAGACAGCACATTTTCATTCATAATAATAAAGTAATTCACAAGTAATAGTGGCATCAGCTAATCCAAAAGGTAAGATCGGGCTGGTGGCAGTTCATGCACACATCAAGACTCTTTATAAATTAACCACGGTACTCAGTGTACCATCATGACATATCACATTAATAACATCAATATTGTTTGCTGCAAAAATGACTCCTACGCAAAATATGTGTGGTTTTAATAAATAACACTTATTTTTGTTTTGTTGCTGAAGTGGGTGGGGACGCACAAAACACAAAATGGCGAACTGGCCTCAGAAAGCCTCGGCTATTAGAGGCTGAATCAAAATTATTAGCAAGTACAATCGCAACACATGGAATTATGTAATGTTATAAAAATATAGAGCACGTGGGAAATATAAAACTCTGAAAATTCATTTGTATAATTGTATTTCACATGTGAAACACGAGTCATTTCATGGGGGCATGGCTTCCAAAGTGAGCGGCGTATGCTGGCCGACAGATGGCAGCACAATTGCCTATTCTGCTGCTGTATCGCAAAAGTACATCCATCATGTCGTTTTAAAAGTAATTTTTTCATTTTGTAACAGCTCCAAATGACTCAGGTTTGAAATATTTTGTGTCAAATTAATGTGGAAATATTTGATAAATACTCTGCGACAGATCTGTGGCAATGAGAAGAATGCATGTGGCAACATCAGCACTAGCTACAGCATATGAAGAAGAGAGAATTGAAGCGAAACTATAACACATGGTTTTAAGTACCACTTTTTTTTAAACACTTGCATATTATTTTGGAACTAAGTTGAGTTTGTTACGTTACTAACAGCTGTTTTGTAGTGACAAACGTTCTTCTAACCCATGAATTATGTAAGAAAAAGAGAGTTAAATAACAGTTAACATGTTCCCTGTGCCTTAACAATCTTGGTTCTCTAAATATTGACACTGAAAATTAAGTTATGGAGGAATATACAGAAATCCAAGGTGATGGGGATACTTCCAGATAAAGGGGCCGCAGTGGTTGAGTGGTTAGCCTGCTTGCCTCCCACCAAGACGAACCTGGTTCAATCCCGGGCCAGGTCACTCTGGATTTTCGCAAGTGGGAATCGTGATGGACAATGCTGCTAGTCGGCAGTTTTCTCGGTGATCTCCTGTTTACCCGCTCTTGCATTCTGGCACTGCTCCTTTCCCACTTTATTGTACCCCCATCGGCTCTCAAGACATCTATGTTAGGAACCGCCCAAATCTCCCAACTTCTCCNCTTTCCCACTTTATTGTACCCCCATCGGCTCTCAAGACATCTATGTTAGGAACCGCCCAAATCTCCCAACTTCTCCATAACAACACATCAAAATCACCAGAGACTGCAATGGTGTTGTGACCAACTGTCATGGAGCCATGTAGAATGGGTGTGGGTAATCTTCAGCGAAGAGTCCCTTTTGTCTGCTGGTGACGACCAATGCATCCACGTATGGAGACAACATGGATAGAGCCAAGGTGAACTATGTTGATCTTAATTACGGGCTATGTTCATGAAGTCTAGCAACCAGTGGCCCTGCCATTTGTGAACGTGCACGCCAATGTTCTATCTGAACAGGACAACACTCGTCCCCATACCACTGCCATCTCAAAAGCATGCCTTGCAGTCAGACCTACCCCAAAAACAGAAAAAGTGTGTGAGATGCTATTGGGCACTCTATCATGGCTGAAAAATCTGCAGAAATTTCAAGTGAATATTCAAGCTGCAAGGGATGGATTATCAGAGGACACAATTGGAGACCTCAACACCACCACATTACGACACCCGACAGAATATCTTCGCTAGCATGGCAGCCCAATGTCATACTGAGACTTATGTGTAGCACAATAAACATTGCTCATACCAGTCTTAAGTTGTAATAATTTAGTGTTCTTGGTGACTTTTGCCTTCTCCAGAATAGCAATGCAATCAAATACTTTGAGTGTGTATGTATATTTATATTTATTTATACATATATACAAACAAGAATGGAATGTGAAAGTACAAAACCACCAACAATATTCCATGGTACAACCAAAATCCTGCATAAATAATTTTAAAAATTTCAATTTTTATCGATCCTGTAATTATATTTTTACTGTACTGGCTGAAGAAATCTTCAGTGTAGTCGCCAAAGATTACATACTCCAATCTTTTGACATAAGCAGTAACAAAAACAGTATAAATAACCTCAAAAATGAATGGCACTCTATGTGCTGTACTCGTAGCCAAAACTGTTATGGAAAAATAACTTAATATCAAATCTTATAGACAGGCTATATTTTTGACAGTTCACCAACAACTCAGTCCAGCAAAGTTTTTGATTTTTACTATTGATGTAGGAAAGTTGAATGGATGGACATGACATTCTCAGCAAAACTGTACTCAGAATGGCATATGACAGCGGCCTGTATTATGTGCACATGCACCTTACAACTGCTATGTCAGTGGCTATTTCCTGAACACATTTTTTTACACTAGGTTTTTATGTAACTAGTTGGAGAGTAATTATATCAGAATGTAATTTTAATTACATACCGGATACGCAAGTCTTAAAAACTACGCTGTTTTTTTTTAAATTTAATACTGGATTTTTGAGTGTCTGTGTATTTACCAACACAATGAATAGCCAGACTAGAACTTTAATTCTATTTTACTTTCGTTACACTGGTGAGTTGAGTTGAAATGTTTGTCTATGTTTTCTATTTGTTAAACTGAACATATAACTAAAGTATGTTGCAAATTAAGTCAGGGTTGATTTTTGTTTTTGGTTGATCTGTACATGGAATCCAAATGTACTGGATGCCCACTTGTACAGAGAATTGCTGTCAGTCCCCTGAAAAATCACTGATAGAGGTTCTACAATAATTGGGCAAGAAACAAAAGATGTCACCATTTTTGTTCTGCGCAGCGGCTGCTTTCCCCTACCTTGGCACACAAGCAGAAGTGCAATTCAGACATTTTATTGCACAACCCACCTATATTTTGAAATATGTTAGCTGTTTCAATCGGAACCAGCACATCTAACACAGGTTTTGCTATGTTTATAGCAGAAAACAGAAAACTGAATGAGCAAACTGAAGCATTGTTTTGATTTGCTGTGTGTCGCAAATCAAGAAAAGCACTAAATTGCTTAGGCACCTGCAAGGGTATATAAATAAAAGTTCAGAGATGGTACTCTAGGGCTTATGAATCCACTAAAATAGTAAAACACTTCTTAGAAGTTACCTAAGTATAAATCATATGGCAAAAATGTAAACTTATTATAAAAAAACCTATGTTTCATATGGTTGTGTAGCTGCTACAACCTTTTTGCGGCCATATTTATAGACAGGAAAATGGTTTAAACTTTCCGAAGTAGTACATTCATAGCCTACAATGTCCTGTGATGCTTCCCTCATCCCAAACGTATGCCTTAAAATACTGAATGTTCGATAATGAAGTAAAATAATGAACTGAATGCAACTGTTATTTTAAGAGATGGTCCTAAAATTACAGCACACAAGAAATTTTGTTATAAGTATGATGGGTGAATGGGGCTCATCGTAATTCCTGTGGGGATATTTATAACCACAGTGGGGGTTCGGGACCACATCTATGAGACTTAAATCCTGACGTAGATGGCAAGTCGGACAGTTGACTCAGGCCGCCCAACAACCATGCCAAAGCGTTCCCACAGCGCTGCAAACTGCTGTGTGACTAATCTCCCGACCGTGGGATCCGCACATGTTGTCTCTTGTCCTACATTTCCATACTCAAATGGTACAACACAGAGGCTACACAAACTTACTTTCATATTTCTCCTACACCAATTCAGGCACTATTTACCGCCTCCCCCACCCCCTAAAACTGAGAATAACATAAATATAACAATTCCCTTCATGAAATCACCCAGGGCTCAAATTATGAATCATGTCGTACAACAGGACAATGAAACCTTGGTAATGAGTTCTTTAAAATTTAGATGGTAGGTAGGCCTTGACATCGTTTTTTTAGAGATGGAACCAGCAACATGTTAACAAGTACCAAAGGGGCATGTCAGAGTTCGTGGGGAATGGAGGTCTTAATAAAAATAAAATAACAAAATTTGATATTTAATTTACCGTATTTCCACAGCTATTATTTACAACATTAAACTATCTGTCTCCAGTATTACTACTTGTCATTATTTCCAGTGAGCGTAATATTTAATGTCTATCTTAAAGTCCTTCTCAATGTCACTATATTGGTTGTAGTCAATTCACACACATTATTGATACATGTTCAGTCTGTCTTAAGCCAAAATTTCCAATGTCTTACATTCACACATCCAGTTGAGTA
>NQII01001480.1:33113-47258 GCA_002778355.1 Clitarchus hookeri | reverse complement strand
TATATATATATATATATATATATATATATATGTTCAGTTCACTTCCCTGTTTGTTTCCTTATGTGTAGAAAGCAATTATTTGGAATGAACAAAGTTGGTTATAGTTTGAACAGATTCTAAGTTAGTTAGATGATAATGCTAAATAATCATTATCTTGAATAGTTATACTAAATGTTGTGTTTGTTCGCATCTCTGGTTGTTATGGCATGTTAGGTCATATTTACGACGTTTTCTTGCAGAGGTGATTTATAATGCAATAGAGTTTTAACTCGTAGAGTTGTACGTATCTATATGTTCAGTTCACTTCTCTTGTCGTTTCCTTCTGCGTAAAAAGCAAGTATTTGGAATCAACAAAAACGCTTAAATTGGAACAGTTTCTAAGCGAAATGAATTATAGTGATAAATAATTATCCTCTTGAATTGTTATACAAAATGTTTTATTTTTTCGCTTCTCAGGTTCATATGGCCTGTGTTATAACATTGAGTGCATATATTACATGTTTGGTCATAACTACGACGTTTTCTTCTAGAGGTGGCTGATAATATATATGCAGTTTTAACTCGTTGAGTTGTACATATCTGTATGTTCAGTTCACTTCCCTTGTTGTTTCCCCCTTCGTAGAAAGCAAGGATTTTGAGTGATCGTAGTCGGTTATAATTGGAACAGTTTCAAAGCGAAATGAATACATGCATCGTACAACAAAATGTGTCCAACAGTTGCCTTCGCTAATTTTCAGGGGGCAATTCACGCACTCAAAAGTTTGCTCACCAAGGCATAATCTGCAGGCGGAATGGGGGGAAACTTTTAACTTTCAAATGGGAAGCACAATTTTTTGTTGCAGATACGGATTCTACATCAAAAGTATGGAGAATTTATTAGTGTAGTTTCTGTGATTCATTGTAGATGGTACTATAATCGGTACAAAATATATTTTCTTTGGGATCATCAATTGCGAACCGCCACGTTTCGTTCCAGAACGAATCTGCATCATAACTACCACGAGCTGATATATATATGATGCTACAGGCAGAGAGATGTAGTTTCACTTTAATTTTTGCATGGGGAAACTCCAATCTTACAATACATTATGGTTCAGCTTTGAAGAAACATAACCTTTATGTTTACATCATGCAGATGTAAACAATGTTTGCAGAAAGTCCTTTCCCTCTCACCGTCGGGGCGCTTGTATTCGGCGCATCCCATTGCTTCTCGCCCATCGGAGTGCTTGTTTCCGATGAGTCCCCTTGCGTGTCACCAGAAATAACATTCTAATTGCCGCTGTGAAACCCCATCTTTCACTACAGATTTGTTTACCGCGTGGTGTACAACATTAGCAGGAAGCATGTGACGTGTCGTCAGAGACGGCGAGCGCAGTGCACGGCGTGTGGTAGATGCGCAACCACGCTCCCGGCTTCTAAGTCCCGAGCGTGTATCGCTCTCTGTTACGCCGGTCAAATGGAGCACTTACATCTGTCGCGGTAACTCTTAACTCTGCTGTACGTCACTACTTCCCGTGCTTACAGTGTTGTCGAGGAGACCAGTGATCGCTGCCACTCTATTTCCTTGCCGCTTATTTGGTATTCAAATGCCCAACACGAACCCATGCTTTGAACTGCCGCGTTCTTAAACACGCTGGCTGTAGATTACCTTGTCGTTTGTTCGATGTTTAATGTTTATGTCATAATTTTATCGGGGATACTATTGATACGCCACTATTATGGCATCTCTATCTGTAAACGAAGAAATAGAGATGATTTTGAATTATGGCGAATGAGGAAGGAACGTCTACGATTGCTATGCATTTTCAAAACATGGTGCTATCATGTATGTCTTTTTATTCGAGTTTGTTCAAACAGTTTACTACTGATGGAAGAGTGGAACCTAAAAAAAAAAAAAAAAANGAAAAAATAATCAAGTGGCAGTTCTAGCTGCAATTGCCCATAAACCTGCATGCGAGCATTTGAGAATTAACTCGCGGTAGCGGAATGTTGTGACCTAGTGATTTAAGAAGACAAAATAGTTATAAATCACATCCATACTACGGGTCTATGCATCAAGTATTGCACGACGATGATTTATGAAATCGGATCAAGTTTTCTCAATGGGCACTGCAGCAAAAACAACGAACCCTAAGTTTCTTTCGCGGGGCGCTGCTCCCCAATGAATCAACTTTCACGAAACCCGGTAAGATTAATCGACACAAAATGCATCATTGGAGTGTGGAAAACCCACACTGGTTGCATCAATTTAAACATAATAGCCTGTGGCCTGTAAATATTTTACCACAAACTCACTGGTCTCTGTATGATTTAGGGTTCCTTGAACGATGCAAATTACAGAAACTTTCTGAAAGACGACCTACCGACATTGCTTAAAGACCTAACTCCCCAGCAGTGACAGAGCTTGTGGTTTCAAGATGACGGCTGTGCAGCACATTATACATTCTGACATACGTACACCACCACCAGGTTTGGAACTGAACTCATTTAAAGCAAAGTAGCTCGTTCTGTCTCTTGATTGAGAGTGGACAAAGTCCTTTCAACTTAGTGTTCCATCTTGCAGGTGTTACGCAAAGTGCCGTTTGCTGCCATATTGCAGGAAAACATACAACAAAGTGCTGAGTTATTAAAAACCGAAACAGCGTTCTTCAGTTTTTAAAATAATACCCCTGGGTGAACGATATTGTTTAATTAGTTGCCCTCCCACCAATGCGTGATTCAAGTTTAACAATGGGGTGAAAGTTCCTGAAAGTTTGTAACCACAGAAGTAAACATTTACATACAGGCCACACACAGATTTGAAAACAAAAATCCAACATTGCATAATACACTAAAAAGCAAAAAAAAAAAAAAACTGGTATAGGCGTGCGTGTGCAAACAACAGAGGTATGGAACCAATCAGAGTAACGCGATGCTGTCGGCAGCTAGATCGGTTGCTGCTGCTACAATGGCAGGTTATCAAGATTTAAGNACAGAGGTATGGAACCAATAACAGTAACGCGATGCGGTCGGCAGCGCCTATATAAGACAACAAGCGTCTGGCAAAGTTGCTCGCACTTGCAACCAGGCAGTGGTTGAGGGAGGTAGCTCTTCCTATTCTGGCCTAGCCTCGCTACCCCTCAGGTAGCCTGGTCAGCTACCACTGCTTTAGGTGTACCTAGGCACACATCGATGGATTCTGGTAAGTCTCACAGCGAAGGGGAGGCGTCGGCTTCTTCTTCCTCGGTCGCACAACACACTACACAATGGCAGAGGCCCAATAGGAAACGCACTGCAACAGTAACAAATCAGACACCACTTCGGGTAGAGCTACCAATAGAAAACGTTTTTTCACCACTCCTCTGTGACGACGAACAACACTCATCAGACAATAGTCATGGCAGCTCTAAAGGGGCTGAAACAGAAAATTGTAAAACAAAAACTCAACTCGCGCCTGCAATATATATATATATATCTGACACATCGAAAATAAGATTCTTAAATCGGACATTCAAACAAAAATACTTCGTTAAAATCACATTTACCATCAAACAACACCTGAAGGTACTGGTAAGGTTGGATGATTACACTACTCTCTGTCGGGTTTTAGAGAAATTAAAATACAGTATTACACGCACACCCAAAAGAACGAGAAACCGAACAAGGTAGTCATTAAAGGACTGCCACACGATTTAGACATACACAGAATCGAGAAACGACTCAAACAGAACCAATTCACACCAATCCATGTTTGGAAATTTAGGACACCTGCTGATGCACCTGCAGTCTATGGGGGTGTAGTGCAAAAGCACAAAGATCGCGATATTTTAAAACTGACTACACTTTTCTATATGCCAGTGCGTGTAGAAATGTACAAACACTGCCCTGAGGATGTGGTACAGTGCAGACGTTGTTGTGCACTGGGCCACACTCAGAAATATTGCACACTCAACCCAGTCTGCCTCTTGTGTGCTGGAGATCATACAAAGGCAGACTGTCCTATCACAGAACACAACACAAAGTGGCAATGTACACTTTGCAAACAAACAGGACACTCAGCGGCGTGGAAACAGTGCCAGGTCGTACAAAAACATATAGAAACAAGAAAACAATGGATGGCACCAAAACCTGCCAAACCACTACGAGACACACACAAGAAAACTCAGAAGGAAAAAAAAACACATGTTCAGTCAGAGACTGAATTTCCAGTACTCGACAACCCATACACAGAACAAGCACCTACACAACAGCAGACAGAAAAACCACAAAACCATAGGAAAAGAGACAACAACACGACAGAAAATGCGACCATGTTTGCAGATATGCATGAACTGGCCACTTTTCTGCAAGAAACAAATTTTATATCTGTAATAGAACACTTTATGCCTGTAATTGCACAGGCAAAAACCATGAGCACACTACAGGAGAAGCAGATGCTACTCCTTACAGCACTCGCCACTCTACCTAAATAAATACTTTAGGGTAACAACAACACATTTAATTATTTAATTAATACTAAAATAATACGTTTTTACTAATTACAGCAAAACGTAATCGATAGAAACACTCCCTCATCTCGGAACTTCCTGATTGGATAGTGACGAGAAGTAATAAACCAATGAACACGCTTCTTCCTCGAAGCCACCTGATTGGTGCGCGACGAGGAGAGCCACACAGCTATAAAACACCGCGTTTTGCTCACAACATTCAGTTGACAATTCGGCCATGGCTGTATATCGGCCATGGCTGCCAAAAGTCCCTCTTCGCCACGATGCACGCCTCCTTTGCATGAGATTCCCTGCCCTTTAAGCATATGAGATTCAACCTTGAGACGCAATCCCCCCGTACCTACCGCGGGCCCAAATAACACATCGTTTTAAAGTAGGTTAGGGAAAATAAAAAATAAAAAACAACATTCAGTCGTTTGCAGACAACGAGAGACAACACACATACATTACAGTTACAATACAAGAAGGGCGCCCTGCCCAGGCTGGTTATGTGGGAACTCGTGACAGGTGGGAAATAGCCCCAACCACCACTCGAGTTCCAGGTCATGGGACACACATGCCAGTCGAGGTAGGGGTCGGGGGGCTAACTTTAATTTTAATTAACAAAATTATATATTACTACAAAAAAAACTATAAAACTTATATAAAAAAAACATATACATACAAACACATATATAATATATATATATATACTTTTTAATTTTTTCTAATTTATTTATTTTATTACAATTTAAATTAACTACCCATAATAACTCACTGACCTGTCAGTTTGTTGCAGGTTGGGAAGAGGTCGACTTGGGAAAGAGGGGCCCTATTGGTACTGGGTTCAGAGACTGGTGCTAGGGGCCCCTCCAACTCTAATCTATTTGTAATGGTTTTCTCATTATGTGATACACTTGGAATCTATAAATCGTACCCCGATGGAGACCTGTACAGGACACATCGGGAGACTAGGGCTACTCACACAAAGTACACTAATAGCACACTTGCAAACAACTTACAACTGTTAGACATACCCACACGACACAACATTCACTCCAGCCGGGAGGCTGGAGGGGAGCTTCACTCCCCCGCCGAAAACACGTAAACGTAATTGAATTTTAAATAGGCAACATCAAATTACTCGCCCAAATAAGGGCCCGGTGCCCAAAGCCCCACAGTACACAGCCTGTACCGCCGACCCAATGATTTGAGAAAGTGTCAGGGTGCATTTGTTTTTACAATCACCTAGTGAGTTATGGGAGTTTCGGCTTCCGGGCTCACAACACTAAATGCCATCCGGTGGCGAATGAGGGTTCGGCGGCGGCGGCAAAGTTGCTAGATCGGTTACTGCTGCTACAATGTCAGGTTATCAAGATTTAAGTGAGTTTGAACATGGTGTTATAGTCGGCGCACAAGAAATGGGACATAGCATCTCAGAGGTAACAAGAAAATTTGGATTTTCGCGTACGACCATTTCACGAGTGTACCGTGAATATCGGGAACCCGGTAAAACATCAAATCTTCGACATCGCTGTGGCCGGAAAACGATCGTGAACGAACAGGACAAACGACGACTGACGAGAATCAGTAAACGTGACAGACGTGCAACTCTTTCTCAAATTCGCGCAGATTTCAATACTGGGGCATCAACAAGTGCCAACGTGCGAACTATTCAACGGACCATCATTGATATGGGCTTTCGGAGCCCACTCGTTTACCGTTGTTGACTGCATGACACAAAGCTATACGCTTGTCTGGGCCCGCCAACACCGCCATTGGACTGTTGGTGACTGGAAACATGTTGCCTGGTCCGACGAGTCTCGTTTCCAATTGTATCGGGTGGATGGACGTGTACGGGTATGGAGACATCCTCATGAATCCATGGACACTACATGCCAACAGAAGACCGTTCAAGCTGGCGGAGGCTCTGTCATGGTGTGGGGCGTGTGGAGTTGGCGTGAAATGGGCCCCCTCATACGTCTAGATACGACTTTGACAGGTGACAGATACATAAGCATCCTGTTCGATCACCTGCACCCATTCATGTCCATTGTGCATTCCGACGGACGTGGACAATTCCAGCAGGACAATGCGACACCACACACGTCGAGAGTTGCTACCGAGTGACTCCAGGAACACTCTTCTGACTTTAGACTTTTCCATTGCCCACCTAAATCACTAGACATGAACATTATTGAGCATATCTGGGATGCCTTGCAATGTGCTGTTCAGAAGAGATCGCCACCGGCCCGCACTGCTATGGATTTGTGGACTGCCCTGCGGGAATTATGGTGTGAATTGCCTCCTGCATACCTTCAGACATTAGTCGAGTCCATGCCACGTCGTCTTGCGCCACCTCTGGGTGCTCGCGGGGGCCCTACACGATATTAGGCAGGTGTACCAATTATTTTGGATCTTCAATGTATATGCTAATTACATGTTCATATGTCTTGGGTTTAAACTTAATCAATGTGTTTGTTTTATAATTTTACCACTGCTATATTTAAATATTAAAATTTTGTTCTCTTGACAACTCCGCTTCTGTCTTGTTTACTGTCCACACAGAAAAGAAACGACCCTATTGGAACAGAGTTCTATGAGATTCTAGACGGGTTAATATACCACCAGATGTAGGAAAAAATTCCAACAAAAGGCCTGTGAACTGTTTTTGTCATTACAAGGTGTACTGATAGACAGAAAAAAGTTTCCTAAAATCTGACAACCGGAAGTGGGTAATTTACAATATGGCCACTTTTAACCTTCAAAACTGGCGAAACTCCTATAACTTTGTTATTTTTAAGCGTACATCAATTATTTTTATATCAAACTTACTTTTTTTACAGTCAAAGAATTCATTTCTACCAATAAATTTGGCCTGTGGGATCAAAACTGGAGGCCAACATAAACAATGTAGGTACAATACCAGTTATTAGGTCACAGGATGCACATTAAGTTCTCTGTTTCTATTGGGTCAAGAAGAAGTGCAGCAATGTGGGGGTAAAAATGTCCTCTAGATCATCAATCACATAATTGCCACAATGCATAACCCTGAATAGTTAATCTGCGGTCACGGTTGTTCCTGGCAAAATAATTGAAACTGGCTTACTCTTACAGCGATTTCTTGTAGTTTCCAGGACATAACAACTAGATTATAACATTTTGAGGATAGCCACATTCTGAGGAAGTCCGATAAACCACAATTACTCCATTCCATTGATGAGCTTTATAACAATCGAGCATCAATTGAAACAACACCAGATGCAGTTCTATGTATGGATAGATTTGTTATTGATGGAGGCTACTCGATACATGAGCTGAAGGAACATGCAGACTTTATAAATAAACACTATGAGTTGGCATCTGTTGTGCGTGTGACACGTTTGATGCACGACCTTCAATAAAGTAGAATACACATAAGAGAAGGCAACAAAGCATCCATTATCCAATAGTTCACATGATAGTGAATTTGAAGGGAAGCAGGAAGAATTCCTTTCTTTGGGACGTAATAAACAAGAACTAATCAAATTAATCAGTTAAGAAATGGTCACGAGAGGCTGTGTAGTTTTTCGAGAGGAAGGTGATGCCGATGTGGACATATGAAGGTCGCAGTTAACAGTGCACAGGAACATCACACCACGCTCATTGGGGTGGATACTGATATGTTAATTCTTCTTATACATTACGCTGAAGCTAATGGTAATCCACTGTATTTTAAATCGGATAATCAGTCAAGCGGCATTCCAAAAATGTATTACATCAATAACTTGAAGTCTATTCTCGACAGTGAGTTATGTGTACAGTTATTATTTATTCCACACATTCACAGGATGTGATTACACCTAACATATTTATGTTGTTAGTAAAAAAAAAAACTGTATTTCAAAAACTTTTAAATGGTGATCGTGCCGTTCACTCCTGTGCAACTGCATTCACTTTACCAGGCAAGAACCCCAGTGGTATAGTAAGTCTTGCCAGTCAAGCGATGGATGTTATTTTGGGTAGCAACAGTACAAGTTATTTGGCAGTCCTGCCTTATCAAACACTTACTAAGAAAGTCGTCACAGCCAAATCATTTGCTCATCCAGAACGTCTTCCTCCAACAGAGTCCTCCACCAAATTCCATTGTCCAGAACCATGATATGGATGAGTACGGCTAGTGAAATGAATCCTGTGAACTGGGATTGGAAACTCGATGGTGATGAACTTGTACTAGTCATGTGTAATGTGAATGCTACTCCAGACACTCTACAGGAAATTATACACTGAAATTGTAAAACTGGTTGCAACAGTTAACTTAGCAGTTGCAGAACATACGGACTTCAATGCAGTTCTGTATGTGGATCAGGCCAAGTTACGCATTGTGACAACCAGGTGCCTGATGAACTAGAGAACAGTCATGAAGACTAATATAAAATGCAGTAGTGATTTTTTAACCCCCAAATAGCAGCACTTTTTATTGACCTAATGCAAAAAAGAACTTCATATTTGCGATCTTTGACCTAATAACTGGTATTGTGCTTACATTGTTTGTTGTTGGCTGCGATTTTTGATCCTATAGACCTAATTAATTGGTAGAAATGAATTCCAAGTTCACAAAAACTTTGATACAAAAATAGCAAATTTACAGCAGTTTCGACAATTTTCAAGGTTAGCGGCAATCATCTTAAAAATAACCAACTTCTGGTTGTCAGATTGTAGTAAACTTTGTTTCTGGTAGACTAAGTAATTCCAAAAAGTAGCTTACACGTATTTCCAAAAAAAGTTTAACGTCGTGATGCTCTGGTCACTGATGCTATTTCTGATACCTGTTTTTTTTTCAAGTGTAACTTTAATTTACAAAATTTCTGTACACGAAAGTGCAGTGGAGTGGAGTAAAGATATTTGGGCTGCTCTTAACGTCGAGGTCTTGAGAGCCTGTGAGGATGAAGTGAGCTGAGTATTAAGTAGCGCCGAAATACAAGGGCGTGGATAAACACGAGAACATCCGCCGACCAGCGGCATCGTCCGGTACGATTCGTACACGCGAAAAACCGGCAGCGACCCAGCTGGGAATATAACTCGAGTGCTAAAGATATATCACCGTAGCCTAAAACCAACTAAACACTTTCACAAGAAGAGCCTTAATACCGTAGACAACATCAGTAAAACAATTTTTAAGTGCTAATGATGTTCGAGTAAGACTGAACATGGAACGTACAAATTATGTTTAGCTACACATTTTAACAGCTAAATCCCATTTATAAACAAACAGAAATAAACATTTACATGTGCTTAGCAGATGTTAGACCATCCAACATTTTTTTAAATAATTTTATTGGTACTAGAAACCACTTATTAAACTCACCTACTGTATCAGTAAAGCCTGGCTACGTTCTGTGATCTGAACTTTTAAAACCATATGGTTGTCAAGACGACTTAAACTAAGAGAGCACTATAATAAAATATGTATTTGAAAAAAAAAAATTTTGTGTTGAAGTTCTTTCTAACTAACTTACAAAGCAAATGACTAAATGCTCTCGCAGTTTGAAATAAATTATTCAACTTTTAAATCAATATTAACATAAATTAAAACAAGATTTTATCCATATAACTAATAAGCCCACTTTCTTCAAATAATTTTGATGAATTTCTAAAAAGGTTTAGATGGTAGGTGGGTCTCGGTGTCTCCTTAATAGCGATATCTAGAGAGATGCAGCCAGAAACTAACGCAATACTAGCAAGACCTGCGACTCGAACACAGAACACCTCGTACTGTCCTCCACATTTGACATAAAAGCTCCATTTTCTCATGTTATGTTTTCTTCATTACTGGAGAAAAAAGTTTATGAACTGGCACATTCTATGGTTGTCGAAGATAATATTACATATTGAAGTAGATTAAAATTGTTTGGGACTTATGGCATACTAACCTAAAATATTTACATAGTCATTATTTTGAAAATATGGCACTACCTCCTTACGTCATAAAAATTTATATGTACTACAAATGTATAAATTTTCGCTAGCGTTTTGTGGGTATTAGTTGTTTTTTCCTTAGATAGGACACACAAGCTTAATTTTACATGTGGTGCTATCATCTTAAAAGGCAGAAAAATGAGTTCATACTTTAGCTCATATGATGCTTGCATAGATACTACCAGCATACGTAGTTAAGTTGAAATTCGATACTTTGTTTCGTAGATAATATACTCAAATGTTTATATAGCCACTACTTTGAAAATAAGTTTCTGGCCTTCTTAAAGTCATATTATCTATTTAGATGGTTTACCGCATAACTAATTGTTTGTAAACATAGGTACGAATCTGTCAACTTCTTCCCAAGATAAGACAAAACTTGTAATAATAAATCTGCTTACGCCTCAATCCACATATAAAAAATACAACACCGCAAAGGGCTGTATCGTAAAAGAGTATATTTTCGTCTGAAATTTGTNCAAATGAAAACTATTCTCTTCTGGCTTGTAGTGCTTGGAGAATAACCCCACAGATGGCGCGCAAAACTATTCATCGGATCTCAATCCACATATAAAAAATACAACACCGCAAAGGGCTGTATCGTAAAAGAGTATATTTTCGTCTGAAATTTGTTATTTTAAGATGACAAATATGTATGGTATTCACAAAACTGTTAATAAAATTAAGCATCTGAAGACCCAATTAAAATCGGCAAAGAAAATCCTGTTTATTGAATGGGCCGTAGCAGTGCGTTTAAAAAGGGCTTAATTATTAAATATATATTATGTGCGCATTAGTTTCCAAACATTAAAGCACCCACAGAAACGTACACGGGTAAATGTGTTCACAAACATCGTACACTCGAACTATGCTGTCAGAAAAAAAACCATGAATACAGCAATTGCAGCAGGAGGATTGTTAAATTAATTTCAGGCTTCGAAGTATGAAAGAAAAATATAAAACAATTACTGCTGTTTAAAATATAAATTAAATTAAAAAACATGAAAGAAATAACGGAATAAATGCGTAGTGTGCGGATGTAATTTATTGCCAGGTGTACGGCATTTCATAAGTGCAGCCATGATGTAGCTTCTGGCCCCGCCTTGCTCCCTGACGATCTTCTGTAGCAGTCTTCCAGCCGCACAGTGTTGAATATCGGGGCGATGTGTTCGGCCTTTGTGTGTTTGTAAGCCGGCCGCCGCCAGGCCGCACTGCACAGCAGGTGTTCGGTGGCTGCTCTCGTTCCTGAAACAATTCACACTCTTCTTGTACACCATGTACGGGAATGCATGCACGAATACATCGCACCATAAACTGCTCTAATAGGTTTAATCCACTCACGTTTACTTCACACTTTTCTGAAGCCCTGCTAAAGATCTGTTTCCACAATATTCCTCCGCCTCGTGCAAACTAAGACTNTACTTCACACTTTTCTGAAGCCCTGCTAAAGATCTGTTTCCACAATATTCCTCCGCCTCGTGCAAACTAAGACTAACGGCCGTATGCAGAGATCTTCCTTTTTCACGAAGGCGGCCTTAAATCAACAAGGAAGCCTTCATTGCAATNGGCCGTATGCAGAGATCTTCCTTTTTCACGAAGGCGGCCTTAAATCAACAAGGAAGCCTTCATTGCAATGCAAGAAGCTCCCTTAAGCGTAACGTGTTGAAGGCGACCTTTAACTTAAGGAAATGAAGTGGTGAGAATTTAGGCTGCCCAATGAATGCCTTTAACCT
This sequence comes from Clitarchus hookeri, assembly GCA_002778355.1. Classification (NCBI taxonomy): domain Eukaryota; kingdom Metazoa; phylum Arthropoda; class Insecta; order Phasmatodea; family Phasmatidae; genus Clitarchus; species Clitarchus hookeri. The sequence goes on along the minus strand of NQII01001480.1, from coordinate 35,101 downwards.
TCCTTAAGCAAGATGGAGGCTGAACCATTGAAAATAACACCTGCTTAATAATTTGTAACGTTCAATTAAAGAGTAATTGTGACGTATGCTACATGTNAAAATAACACCTGCTTAATAATTTGTAACGTTCAATTAAAGAGTAATTGTGACGTATGCTACATGTAAATGATGAAAATTTATTTTAATTACCATGTGGGAATTATTTCACTGCTTATTTTAACCTCTGAAAAAATAATGTGGTCATCCCATTTATGGTCAGTGTAATGTGTATGTAAACAACGGTCTTGTGTAGTGGTGATGATTGCAATGGAGTACTAAGTGGCGAGGTTATTTGAAGAAGATCATTTGGATTTACTTCAGTATGTCGAGAATCGTCAACGTTATGAACGTCCTCGTCGGTATTTGCACGATGGTCAAAATCTGTGCGAATACTTTTCNGATTTCAATGAGACAGGTTACAATAATTTGAATACAATAGGAACAGTCAATACAGAGTAGATGTGTGCCAACGAAACCTTTGTTCTTCCACAGAAACGGACGTTCTGAATAAACAAGTGAACTGTAACAGAAATAAACAATGATGAGTAACACTGCAGAGGTGGAAAACTATCCAAAACCCCCAAAGGAACGAACAAAATTACAACAATAATACCAGGGAANCAAACAAAATTACAACAATAATACCAGGGAGAAGGAAAAGTACTAGCCTAGGGAAGAAACCAGGGTTAAAAAACCTTATGGGAACAGAATATGGAATAAAGCCAACTAGTTATGAAAAAGGACATTACTTAAGGAGAATAAAATGGGAAAGGTAATGTAGTGATCTGCAATAAAAGAAAGGAGCCTAAAGTAATTTGTAAAATGTGGGTGTTGTGCCCTGCGAGACTAAGGCGCCCGCACTACCATATAAATGAGTGTAAATTGAATTAAAATGACATTATATTCTCGGAAAAGGGGATGGAGACGAACAATGTAATGTGTGTGGGTATGTGGAACCCTATAAACAGTAGCAAAAGGGAAAGAACCCTAAAAGTGTGGAAATCGTATTGATGTAGATGTTGTGACATGCGGGACTGCAGTGCCCGCACAACCATAGGTGTAAAGATAAATGTAAGTGAAGGTAAAATGTCTATAACCAGGAGGAAAGGGGAAACCCTAGAAACTATATAGTGAAGATGTTGTGGGTAATTATTAAGTTTAGGGGCTTTTCTGAAAAACACAAAAACAATTCAAAATTATGATATATTTCTACTCTACTGATCACGCAGAAAACGAATATACTAGGGGCGTAGCTTTAAAATAAGTACAACATATTTAAACAACCTGCGAAATATGTTTGTTTACGTCTATTAATATCAGAGGAATTATACCAGCCCCCTACCTAGGTGAGTCCATTTACAATCCTACATTTGTAGTTTAGTGTAAAACCCCAACATTCTAGGTTAGTGTAAAACCCAACAATCCTAGGGTAGTTTAAAAATGTAAAATAATGATTCACCCATCGTGGGGTTANAATGTAAGTGAAGGTAAAATGTCTATAAACGGAAGGAAAGGGGAAACCCTAGAAACTATATAGTGAAGATGTTGTGGGTAATTATAAGTTTAGGGGCTTTTCTGAAAAACACAAAAACAATTCAAAATGATGATATATTTCTACTCTACTGATCACGCAGAAAACGAATATACTAGGGGCGTAGCTTTAAAATAAGTACAACATATTTAAACAAATTGAACACAATTGCGAAATTAGAGGTATAGCCAGTTTGTTTACGTTTCTGAACGAAACGTCCTAGACCAACAAAGGTTGCATTAATGGGTTCTGCACAGCTTACCTTGTTCATATTCAAGACGCCGTAATGTTAAAATAAGTAGAACATATTTAAACAACCTGCAAAATATGTTTGTTTACGTCTATTAACGTCAGAGGAATTATACCAGCCCCCTACCTATTGTGAGTCCATTTACCTTCCTTTAAATCCCTACAATCC
>NQII01001480.1:0-32987 GCA_002778355.1 Clitarchus hookeri | reverse complement strand
CCCTAGTATATTTGTGTTCTGCATCATTAGTAGAGTGGAAATATACCATTTTCCGTGAATTACTTTTATTTGTTAAGAAAAGCCCCTAAACATAATAATAATTACCGAAACAATGTAAATTGAAAATATGAAAACCTGGTAAAGGGAAAGACACCAACTAATGGTGTAACACAGTAAACAGTTTATAAATACAATATTCAATAAACACGACAGTAGACATTGAGGGAAAGTACTCGTATATAAAGGGATATCTACTAGTTATACGTAAATATAGACATAGAAGGAATCCGGTGCGGTACATGTGTTCCACCAAAAATGGACAACTAAAACAAGAATATACTACAATTATAGCCTAAATGTAACACTCAAAACAAATGGAATAGGAAATAAGTAGTATATTAAACATGGAATGAATAGACATATAGCAAAGGATATAATAAGAACGCCCCAGTAGAGAATGCCGCACGTACATTTATGTTGCATTGAATTAGGGTTTGTTAACCAATGTGTGTGTTGTTTTTGTAATGTTTTATTAATTGGATTATTATGTTGGGAAATCTTGTATTGTTTGATTTATCATCAACTATGTTATGTGTGTATAGTGTACTATATTAACCTGCTGGTACAGTGGACCCGACACTTGGCTCATATAGTCATATGGGATCTATAGAATTATACAGTACAATAAATATATATATGTATAGCATTCAAGGAGCTTGTGAAATACCTGTTGTGCACATTTAATAAATTAAAATGAAACAATAAAGCACTGACCTGATTATGGTTATCCATTCTGTGCCAGTTTCCACATCACCTTAGAGATCTACCACTGGTGGTAAACATCTGGAGGTACAGCACGCAATGCGTTACTCTTTTTTTACATGGAGAGTTCCCCAAGAGGCCTATAACCATGTCACAAGCATGCATACAATGGTGAATCATAGAAACAACTTCACAAGTTGTTTCTACAATACATCATCATTTGCTTCTGTGAGGAGTTTCTTGCGCAGCTTGTGCAGTTCCTCAGCATGTCGTATCTGCTGTGCATGAAGCTCTTTCCTGCGCTCTTCTGCTCGCAATTCGCATTGAATTGCCCGTTCCTCACGTTGCACTGCCCGAGCTGCCTCTGCTTGTTCATTGGCAAGACGCTGTTCTTCAGCCTCTGCCAATGCCTTGTTTGCCCTCATTCGAAGCCTGTTTTCAGCCTGTTGCATTGCTAGGACTTTTCGTGCACGTCTGTCTGAACGCTCAAGGTTTGAAATCCTACTTTCCAACTCCACATCTATGGTTGGTATACGTCTAGAGCTTTGCCTAGTACGTGAACCAGATACAGGTGTTGGTGGAATAATGCTCCGAGAGGCCTCTTCTGGTGCACTCACTACCAGCGATTTGCCAGAAGTAAATTCATCACAATAGGCATTAGAGATGCAGCCTTCCTCGCTAGACTGTGGCATAATAGTTTCTACACAAGCTTCACCTTCTGCAGAAACTATTGTGTCACAGTCTACCGCATCATCCACGCAATGTACTACACCGCCCAAAGCTATTTCCAGCTCTGGTTCTGTGACAGGATAGTTTACAAAAGGTCCTCCCCCAGTGGCCATTCGCTGTCTTGTGGCAAGAGCAAGGGTTTTCTTCCGCTTCGTTTTCTCATTGTCCCAGCATTTCTTCAGCTGGGCAGTGGTACGCTGCAAAGTGTAACAAAACGTACATTACTTGAAAACAGTTATTACATACAATAATGTGGAGGGCAGACAACATACACACAATACATAACTCTGTTTCAATTATCACTTAACGAAACTTACACAGATCTGTCTGTGTGCTATATTCTTTGATAAATGAATTGTAGCCCCAGCTTCAGCAAACATATGGCAAGTATGTACTCAATTGGATAGTGCACTAATAATAATAATGTACATTGTAATGTACAATATACATTATTTGACATGCATCAAAGGATTCTTACATGATGCAAACAGACTTCTTTCATTGTGCCTAATTGTATACGTACATCTCAAAAGATCCTGTCAAATTACTTTTCCATTCATAATTAACATGTCAGCATTGTAATAATACATATTTGCCCATTATTTCCAGGTTGCTTATGCCAACACACTGTGGTTGTGTTTGATATTCACGTGTATTTCGGTTGTACAATGTAGCTACAATAAGCTTACGTTCAGATGTTATTGCAAACCATTCGCTTTAGATTACTGATCTAACCTTGCTGTGGTATGAACATGCAAACAGCTGCTATTCTCCCGTATTAATATATAGGATCATACAATTATGGTCAACAGAACATTAAACATTTTCGTGGCACACGTACGTACAAGCAATGCACTGTTTACCATTGTCTGTAAGGGTTTATATTTATATTACCGGTGATACTGCGTTTCAAACAAATGAACTAAAATGCAATACTTCCTTACCTTGGTAACATCAGGATGCGAATTGAATTGGCATTCTATTTGGACCCATGCCTCCTTTTTGGCAGTCAGGTTACTGCAATCAGTTTTCTTATTTTCGATTACGTTCGCATAAGTACGAACGAGCCCAAATAATATGTTTCGTTCATTAATTGAAAATCGCTCAAACCTTCCAGCTGATGACATGTTTCAAAATCAAAACAATATATCATTACCATAGACTACATAAGAACATTTAGGTACACAAAATATTGCACTTCTTCCTATTGGCTGTTAACTATGACGTTTCCATGACGTCACTAAAGTTCGTGTATCTTCGGTACATGATCGGTCTTCCTCGCGAAAAGGACGAGACAAGCCTTTACTTTGGTAAGGAAAGGAACGACTAGACTTTTTGGGTCTTTGCACGATACTTAAGTAAAGGAGCGAAGTCATTCTTATGCCTTCCTTCTGGAAGGAAGCCTTGAAGAACAAGAAAAGGAAGATCTCTGCATACGGCCCTTGGTCTGGAAAATTACCCCAAAGGACAACGCACCGTATTCGTGCGCACTCACTTGTAATAATATTATGCATGAGAACTATTTCTTACTAGGCGTTACTATCACACGTGTTTTCTCGTAATTTTTATTCATATTACTTATAAATAAAATACAAATAATATTTCAATTTAACAAAAAAAAAAGGCTTTTTATGTTATTACAAGTATAAAACGCTTGTGATACATGACATATTTAGGAAATAACTGACACGTAATAAATGGGATGATTTAAACCGCAAATTGATTATAAGAATGTAACCGGATAATTATTTGTCAAAGGAGATTTGTATTCGAGCAGACGTTCAGTGAAGCAGCACATGCACGCCAATAGAACAGAAAGATTATTAGAAACGCCATGACGTATAAGAACCTAGCTCTTGTTTGAAATAGTCAGGTAGGTTGTTATGGAGTTACATCTCGTCGACAGCGAGGTCATTCGAGGAGCAGCAGGTAGCTCAGGGAATCAGGATTGGGGTGTGAATTGGGCAAGGCCTTTAGTAAAGAACTCTCCCAGCATTCACCTGAAGTCATTACAGAGAACCATGGAAAACCACAATGATGATCGAACACGTGTCCTTGTGAATGCGAGGTCAGTGTTTTTACACTGAGATTATTCGCTTGCCTCGGAATGTTAGCGTTTTACTTAGGCGAATTCAATTCCATATTCAATCATTTCCCATAAGCTGTGTTTTTGGCGACGAAATTAGCAGTAAAACGCTTTTAACTATTCATTAACTACGGCGAGTAAACTTAGAAATAATAAAAATGACGATCATGAGAAAATTTAATTGTGACGGATAGTCAAATAAAAAAAAAAAAAAAAGACGTTGGCATGACTTTCACTTGAAGAAATCGGAAATAACAATACAGGCTTTCAAAGTTAACGTTAAATAGGGGAAAAAGGAAATTCGATATTAAAAATTTTGTTGTGGATACTCAGTCACAGTTAACGATTATATTATGAATTAAAAATATATTCTCCATGAAACATTTTCCCACATATCTTCTCAAACGACATCACAAGTAAACCAATGCAAATTTAGAGAGGTTGAAACTATGACAATTCCGTTGTCAAAAATACATTCCAAAAGGTAACAGAGAATTTAATATCATTCAACATTAAACCATATTTTTGTTCTCGAGTGATGTAATACATAAGTAGCATTTAATTCCAATTCAGCACCAATATCTTTAAAGCTACAATTGCTGTTGTCGACAACTAAACATGACCGCTTCATTGGCACAGTAATGCTATATCATTGCTCTGTATAATTTCATCACTGCTGTTACTAGTTGTCTTGAATTTCACAAACTGTTTTGAAGACCGTGTGAAGAATTTCATCGTTCAAAATAAAATAATGTAAAACTGAATTATTTTAGTAATTAAAAACCTACACACAAGTTTCCAGAACTTACAAAGCATAGGAAATTATTATTAGTTACAGTATTCCAACTATTTATAGTTTTATTAATTCTTCCTTTGCCTTCTCGGAATATTCTGGGATTTTCGAGACCTAAATATAGCCAAGTCATTAAATTTATGATTCCTAATATAAAATAATTACAAAATTGGTTTTTAGTAACATCAGGGAATCAATTATTTATTTATTTGCTTGAGTGACATCCAATAGTATGTTTCAATGTCGAGAAGTAAAACTGTCATTAAAATAGAGAAATGCAGTTTTTTTAAAGTGCACATTCCAATAGATTATTACAAATGTAAAATTTCTTAATTTTTATGAATGTAAAATTTTCTTTATTTAAGCTACCGGTGTATCATCCTTTGATGAATATTAAATTAATATTAATGGTTATATTGATTTTCATCTCATTATTACAATTGTTTGTTTTTTAGCTTTAATAAGACTGTATCGTGGTGACAATACCAGTTCTATGTTAAAATTCATTTAGTTTCTCTTCACTGCTGCACATTATAAATGGCTAAATCGCTGCTACCACAATCATCAAATATATGTCCTATTAATAATGTAAATCTGCAAGAAAACGAAGTATCTAATACAACGTGCGAAATGCAACCTTAGGAGACCCAGAGAAGAAAACAAAATGTTGAACCCTAGACGCCTTGGCTGAATCCTACACGTGCCTGGAAGAGACAACATGCGAGAAAAGCAGAGAGAGGACTGTTCCACTTAGGCTAGTACACAATAAACAATTTGTAAACAAATACAAGCTACAGTGGGTTTATTGTAAATTGTTATTCCACTGTAAGTTTGTAAGTTTTTTCTAAATACCAAAAGAATTTAAAAAAGTGTTATTTTTGACAGATATGCAGGATATTTTCGAACAACACCGACAAACTGCACCCAGGTGAATAGATTATTCGAAAACTGTTAACCTGAGCGTAATCCTATAAGGCGATATTTTCTGTAGATTTAAACGTGTAGATTCACAATTTGTCTTAACAAATCGTTTACAGGTTATCGTCACAAAGTTTCGTGCTAATTTACGGAGTCAACCCCCACTTACTTAAAAGGAAGGGGGATGATAGAACCAACTTCGTTTTATAGATGCAATATCTCCGTTATATAAATCACTATTCACCTTTTTGTTATTTATTAACAAGTATTTACTTATATTTTAATTTAAAAGCATTTGAATATTTGATTTTGGGGGGTAGTAGTTCCCTTAACAATAACGTAACAGACAATTAGTACAAGGTTTTTTTCTCATATGTTTGTAAGAAATAACCTACCGGACTTTGTCTGTGTCGTTCTAAAAGAGAGTACCATTTTTTACAGGACTGCCTTAGGTTGTGGTTTTATTGGCGACAGTTAAAATGAAGGGATGTTAGTTTTGAAGTCTCGTGGATAGCGAGGTCGTTAGAGACGGAGCAAGATGAACAAAGAAGAAGGAACGGGGAATGAACTGACCTCTGAACCATCCCAGCACTGACCTGGAGTAGTTTCGGGAAACCATGGAATACCGAAATAAAGATGGTTGGACCACTACGCCTCCTGGTAGCAGTTAGAGATAACATAATTGTAACACGACATATTGCCTCTTGACGCCGCCGCCTACTTGGAGAATTATAGCGCGTCTGAGGCAGGGAAGCGCGGGAGCGATAAGGACTACACTGACACACGCGCCTCATGTATTTTCGGCCCTACGCGCAATGCACTTAACTGAGTGCAGTGTTCTCGTCGTGCTGCGTGTAACTATGGGACTTTAAGCAATGACCCTATTAATTTATCGGTGGGAAGTCTGAAGCAAAGTTGGATGCATGTTTCAATAATAGTTTCCCATGTTTCCAACTAGTATATTATGAGCTACAGCAGTGTGAAAAAGCCGTATCTAGTTATGGCGGAGGGCTCGGAAATAGCATTTATAATGTACATGACGTATCGACAGTATTACGATTACCTGATGTGAAGTGTGTTATCTTTTCGTGCATTGGTATCATAGGGACACGTTTAAGGGTTTCGTAAAAAAAAAAAACATGAATTCCAAACACATAGTAACACAATCCAAGCCCCAGGACGGCGGTGGATTATGCACAAATACTCACGGCGTCCGGCGTTGTGATGTGCCGCCTCACACAGGTGTTAGGTGGGCTGCTGTCTCCTACTCTTCCTCCTCCTCGTCCTCCTCCCTGATGGTGGGTAGGGTAGGGCGCCATATCTTAGCCTGCTCCTCTTCAGCCATGGGCCCTCCCATTAGCCAGCGGGCTACATCGTAGGAAGGGCCCTGCTCCTCTGCTCCTCCGCTCCTCCAGAGGGTTTCATCGTAGGCAGGACGGCATTCACCAGAAGAGGACCCCTCTTGCTCCTCCTCGCCCTTCTTGAGAGGCCCTCCTCTGGAGTTGACCAACACACACCAGGCCATCTTCCACATGGCGAGCAGAAGCAGCGCCAATCCCAGGATAAAAATTGCCAGCCAGAAATCCTCCTCTCGGCACTGCAACATGTCATGTTCACATCACCGAGTGGTGTTTGAACCTGCGCTGTGGAGTCCACAGGTTCGATCCTCGCCGACAGCACTGTAGCTGCTGTCCGTCTATGTCTATATGCTTGCCTGCAGCTCTCTTCGACACGCAGCGGCCTCCCATCAAGGTCATACTGCGTGACGCCTGGTTCCTCTGCTCGTGGGGGACGTGCGGAACTTGCAGTAGGCTCGTGGGTTTCTCGGAGTACTACCATTCCATCCATGACTGAATTCCGTTGTCGCCTCGTGCTCTGATCTCACTAAGACTTGAGGAACGACAGTCACCTACAGGTCCACCGCACTACTTTACTCTCCGCATTTATTTATACCACCTTTCAGTCTGTTATTGACGTTCTGCTGTTGACCATTTCAGATGACATTTAAAAATAAAATTACGTAACATTATATGTATTTTATTTTTTGCTTATTTTTGCCACTGCTTATAATACTCATGGCTTGGCCCATTAAAATTAATCGGAAAATCGATCAACTATTCACACATTCCGTGACATTTCAGACAACACACTTCCTGCAATGTGTTTTCATTTTATAACATGACTTACCTGTAACCCACGCAATAATTCTTATTTCCATAAAGTGTGGTCGGTTGTGCCACGATCTGAAGACAATTAGAGAGAATTGCTTAACAGGTCCGTTCAAAGCTTCGAATATCGGAACATGACTGGGATAAGCTGGGGCGGTATTTGCGTGTCAGGTCTACTTGCTCGACAGAAAAACGTCAAATATTCACTATGCTAACGAAATAATATAAAATGCTCGCAACAATATAGCGGAATATAATGAAGACCCCAGCTCGGAGTGTTAAAAATGCAAAAACAGAAAATTGTGGTTCAGCATAATATTTATTCGCACCGCTGGGGCCGTCGGAAGAGGGTATCCGGTGACTTCTGGCCAATATTAATCTACGAATTGGTCTACAGCATACCACACAATACGTCCGTAGGTTGTGCCCTAACCTCGAACCGAAACATTAGACATTTCATGAGTACCCTACTTCATGTGTAGGAAATATCGGCAATATCTAGTAATTGTTCTACTTTGTCGGTTTAACAAACATTGTGTCCGTGCAACAGTGGTATGAATGGCGTGATTTAATCAGCGTGGCAAACAGTCAAGTGCATAGGCTGAGGTCTAAAATGGCGGAAGCGTTAAGGACGACACAAGCTCGCATATTATATGTCTCATGACCTCTACGTGCAAGGCACTGAATAGGCTTGTAGTCTTAACTTCAGTAGCGGGACTAATACGGGACCATCAGTGTGAAGTGAAAAAGATGCACATTACTAATTATGTAAGGTACAAAATATATACATAAGTACATACACTGCAAAGGCATTCAGGTACGTGGTGTCCACGTACATACGCTGTCAAATTATTTCGTGTAATTACATCTGCATGGACAGTGTAATTTTACACATGAAGTTTTGTAAAATAATCGAAACAACATGTCGTTGAAATCTAAATCACTAAGCACGTATCTGTAAAATTACGTGAAATCGTGTGTGCTAAATTACAAATAATGTGAGTATTCAACACCTCATGTTATTGTGTTAAAACACCGAATGCTTGGTGAAAAGATCGCACAGTTGCCAGTGTAAATATCGATAAACTCATAAGGGTACATTTACATATGTCTTATTAAATTACCTCACAAAGATTGTGAACATTAATAAAACAGTTGCTTCAAAATGATTCTACTAATCTCTGCTTGAAATATTTTAGATATAAACTACTTATAGTTTTTTTTTCCTAACCTACTTTAAAACTATGTGTTATTTGGGCCCGCGGTAGGTAGGGGGGATTAGTGCGTCTCAAGGTAGAACCTCATACGCTTAAAGGATAGGGAATTCATGCAAAGGAGGCGTGCATCTTGGCGAGGAGGGATATTTGGCAGCCATGGCCGAGTTTAGGCCACGGACTACATCCCTAAGGGGGCGTATAGCAAGCTATAGTTAAAGAAGGGAGAGGGGGAAAAACCCGCATAGACACGGTAAAAACCCTCTCGACGGAAAAGAAGTTTCAAACTTATCATGCATTAAAAAATGCAAAAGGAGACAGCAGGTTTGGTAACATGCTTAAAAGGGNGAAAAGAAGTTTCAAACTTATCATGCATTAAAAAATGCAAAAGGAGACAGCAGGTTTGGTAACATGCTTAAAAGGGGAATTTAGCTCTAGAAGAGAAAATGGCTGTGGGTGCAAGCACCCTTGGGGTATAACTGCTGTCAATATGACTGCGCATATGTCTGCACAGTGATATTAACAGCAGCCACAATTGCAGGGCCATCCTGCTTCTCGTCGTGGAAGTCGGCAGTCTGGGCGGCTCAGTCATGGCACCTACTCCGTCTTCGCTCCTCCACGCTGACGCCAGGATCTCCACGCCGTGGGTGAAGGCGGGGAGCCAATCGCCAGGGGGCCACCCTCTCCCTCATCCTTCAAAATAGTCCGTCGGTCGGAGGTGAGCTCTGGCTCGGCGGGACATCCAGGACCTACCAGCTGGAGGCGAGTGCAGCTGGCCCAGGAGTGGAGGCTGACATCAGGTAGCTTCAGAGGTCCGACGCATTCCATGGCCATTCCTCACGCACCAGCAGTCAGCAGCTCGCAGAATCCAGCAGTGAGGTTCGCTACACTTCGCATAGTTTCAGCACCTCGAGATCCCCCTCCCCGCCTTGATCGTTGAGCTGCCTCCCACCGATGCGCTTCGCCAACTCGTACTGAGCCGCCCAGGTCCCCGACGTCCACGACGACGGCGCTGTCGCACCGGCCAGTTTGTCCGCGGGCTGGTATTAGAATATTCCCAGCCACTCCAGAGCCTGGAGATCCCCTATCCGCCACCTGGGGACGCGACGAGTTGCAGAATAGTCGCTGCGCCCTAGCTGCTGTAGTCGCCTCGTGCTGACAGATGTCCGCATCCTTCGCTGGTCCCAAGGGGCGGGTAGATCCCGGAGCGGCGCAGCCGCCAGCACGATGTTCACTCCACGACAGCCAGGACTCGTAAGTACTTAAAGCATATCCGCTGCGTTATTTTACCTCGTCATCGAATATTTTAATACGTGGAAAGTTTGCATTTTTAAACTATTTATTCATGTTTATATTATATAACCTAACGTCTTTGTAAAATTGTAATAAATTACTTCTGTAAAATTATACATGTTGATTAATTTCACGACGTTATATTAGAAAAAAGAGTAAAAAACACACCAATATGGAAAATGTAATTCTACGCATTCTGTTGGGTTAACNTTTACGCATTCTGTTGGGTTAACTGGCAAATACACCAACAAGTAGTTGGTGTATTGGTATCAAATTACATAAACATTTTTTACTTATATTACAAATATGGTTTTCCGTTTTTCCCCCCTAGTTGCAAGTTATTGAGCTAAAACAAAGCTCCCATTTTGAAACTATACCATCATTACTTGTGTTCATAAGCAAAATTGTGGCAACTATAGTATACCGGCATTTTATTGTTGCGACTTGAGTTTTATTGCCGTTCGTTGGCGTCTTTAGCATGTGGTGGAAATGGCAGACAATGTTGGCATGCGAGTTTTCTCGGCGTATTGCCGCTTCCTTCGACATTGCATTTGATCGTCGCCCCAACTTACGGTTCCTTTCCATATCACCGTCAGGTATGATGAAGAGCCATTTCTCCCAGATAGAAACTCCGTTCACTGATACTTTGTCACATCTCACCTATCACTGCATAGTGCCGCTGCCTGAACCACTGTTTCCAGCCAGGAATTTGCGTTCCAAAGAAAATCTGTAAGTGACTCACCCACAGCACACATCGTCTCTCTTCCTCTTCTGGGGTGGCTGTTGTCGTGGCTGTTTTGGGCGCTCCTGGTTGCATATCCGTACGATACCTGCAACATGTTTCTCTTGGTGAAGTTATTACAACTACTCTTTTCTGTAACGAAACATTAAAATCATGCGCAAACACAACCAAAGAGGGACCAATCCATGACTGACGAGGAAGTAGACTTTACACATAAGACGTACCACTGAAAACAGGCTCCTTCATTTTTAGTATAGCCGCAGACTAGAAAGAAAGATTGCGATTCATTTGAGGAATTGATTTACGTGTTTTGTTTGGAGTTAGTTGTTATTTTTGTTTTATAAACAGTAAAAAAATAAACGTGTCAGATAATACCTAAATGCGGTTTCATAACAAAAAGATTAATAGAATTAATTATTTAAAAAAAATGGGTGCGTGTACTTATGTACTCTTTTGGCGTTACTAAAATAAAATTTTATTATGTGTGTTACCATTTTACGCTTATATTCATTCAGATCTTGTCCCATATAATAATTGAATTCAAACAATATAGGTTATCCCTCTCCATCAACTGGATGTATAAATTTAAAAGTAAATATCTCTAAAAATATTTAGTTTATGTGTTAAAATCCTATCAATCATTACAAAATATTGACTACAGAATTAAGCAATACAAACTAATTTTACATAAACATGACTGTAACAGAAAAAAACTTGCATTTTCTAGACATAATTGGTTAAGATATTTATAATTTTACAGTGATCACTCATCTAGGTGTTTTAGTTATTATTGTAAGTAAGAAAGTAAGTTTTTCTTTTCTAACTTTCTTCTATGTATGTAACTCTGTGGATGGTGTCCCACCTCGTCACCACAGGCAGAACAGATCACTGTTACGTCGCCCGGCGTCTGGAAGAATGATTTTCAACCGATCTGGCTGGCGTCACAGACCTTCCTTCGCCATGCCGGAAGTCGACAACTTGGAAGTGTGAGAAAGAATTTTCTGGTAATCATTTTTTTCTCGGCGCAACACAGCATCTGGAGAAGCTTTTGGACCCGAGCCGGCGACACTATAAATACCTCCCGCAGCCAGAGAGCATTCAGTCTTTGATGTAGCCATCTAGCTGTAATACGGTAATCGGGCGAAGTCTGGTGCAGCGTAGGATTGGCGAAGAGGACGGACGATAGAGAAATTTGCTAGACGACGGCGAACTAGGTGTTTGTGGTGTGAACGAACTATAGGGGTTGACACCCGACGAGTAGAGAACTACTGTGCATGGGAGCGCTCGGAGATCTCTAGAACTATTCGAACTGGGGGCATCTGGATTGAATTAAGGTGCCACCGTATGTGTGAGTGTTATGTAATTTATTTTAGTAGATATTGGAACTCTAATATATGACTATGTAATTTAGAAAATAATTCAGTAGGTTTAGACACATTACATATTAGGAACTATTTAAGCCATTTCATGGCATTGATTTCTTTAAGGTGATTGAAATTTTGTTGATTAATTTGATTAAATATAAATAAAAGTGTTAGCCATTTATTGTGAAATATTAAACCAAGCCTTTTTTTTTCTTTCTAGTGTATTTAATGAATTAAAATTTGTTTAATAATCTTCTTAAGTAATTAAGACCTCATCCCTTAAATAATCTGGCTAAACCCACAGACTTTGTGAAAATTTTAATACTGCTGTCAAAAGTAGGATGGAGGCATTTTAATATAAAACCGTAATTGTTATCAAAAGTACACAAAGAAACCAACTGGTAGGATAATTTTGTGATTATAATAATAGTGGTATTAATAGGTCCAGGAATTATTAAGATATTTGTGAATGCTAACTAGGAAAATATCGACAGACATGGAATAACTCCCTGCTGTAATCGAAGGACTGGAGACAGTGTGAACAAAAAAAGGATACAAAAAAGACAGTGTGGGCCGAAATACAGGAGGTTAATACCTTCTGTATTTCGGCCCAGATATTAAAAATAAAATAGACCGTGTTTAAAAGAAAATTGTAGGTATTAGCGAGAGAGCGGAGAGTGTTGAGGAGTAAATAAAATAGGAATAAAGCACCGTAAAAAGGAATGGCAAGAATTCCTACATCAGCAGGGAAGAAGACATGAAGCGGCTGAGTTTGAAAACCACAGAGCCGATTAGTGCGTGCCGCGAGGTAAGTAAGAGGCTATTGCAATACGGCCGTCGCAGGTGAGGCCCAGCAGCTCTGCAGGGGTGGGTAAAGACATCACTTTTAGGCCTGGCCGCTTGGATGACAGACACACTACGCGAGCACCGGTAGCAGTTGGAAACTATTGCCGCCCTGGAACGACGAGCAGAGAGCATATTACGTGGCAGCTGCACTGAGCCTAAATCGACTGGAGTACTCCACACTAGTGTCGTCCATGGAGCATGCCCAACAAGCGACCAATGGTGCAGGACATGGTGCGGCTGTCCCATCTGTCTCGGGAGGGCTACCTCTAGGAGACACACTCCAAGCACAAACCTCGCCGCCACAGAAGCGCTGCCTCGCCGTAAGCAACACCATGTCCGCACGGAGTGTGCCGCCATGATGACGTCACTCGTCGTCAAGTGCGGGGTCTCGCCACTGCCGCACGTCCGTCAGTACGTCAGTGCCGTCTGCTGAGCAACACCATGTCCGCACGGAGTGTGCCGCCATGATGACGTCACCCGTCAACTGCGGGGTCTCGCCACTGCCGCACGTCCGTCAGTACGTCAGCGCCGTCTGCTGAGCAACACCATGTCCGCACGGAGTGTGCCGCCATGATGACGTCACTCGTCGTCAAGTGCGGGGTCTCGCCACTGCCGCACGTCCGTCAGTACGTCAGCGTCGTCTGCTGAGCAACACCATGTCCGCACGGAGTGTGCCGCCATGATGACGTCGCTCGTCGTCAAGTGCGGGGTCTCGCCACTGCCGCACGTCCGTCAGTACGTCAGCGCCGTCTGCTGAGCAACACCATGTCCGCACGGAGTGTGCCGCCATGATGACGTCGCTCGTCGTCAACTGCGGGGTCTCGCTACTGCCGCACGTCCGTCAGTACGTCAGCGTCGTCTGCTGAGCAACACCACGTCCGCACGGAGTGTGCCGCCATGATGACGTCGCTCGTCGTCAACTGCGGGGTCTCGCTACTGCCGCACGTCCGTCAGTACGTCAGCGTCGTCTGCTGAGCAACACCACGTCCGCACGGAGTGTGCCGCCATGATGACGTCGCTCGTCGTCAACTGCGGGGTCTCGCTACTGCCGCACGTCCGTCAGTACGTCAGCGTCGTCTGCTGAGCAACACCACGTCCGCACGGAGTGTGCCGCCATGATGACGTCGCTCGTCGTCAACTGCGGGGTCTCGCCACTGCCGCACGTCCGTCAGTACGTCAGCGCCGTCTGCTGAGCAACACCATGTCCGCACGGAGTGTGCCGCCATGATGACGTCACTCGTCGTCAAGTGCGGGGTCTCGCCACTGCCGCACGTCCGTCAGTACGTCAGTGCCGTCTGCTGAGCAACACCACTTCCGCACGGAAGGTGCCGCCATGATGACATCGCTCATCGTCAACTGCGGGGTCTTGCTACTGCCGCACGTTTGTCAGTATGTCAGCGCCGTCTGCTGAGAAACACCACGTCCGCACGGAGTGTGCCGCCATGATGACGTCACCCGTCAACTGNGTATGTCAGCGCCGTCTGCTGAGAAACACCACGTCCGCACGGAGTGTGCCGCCATGATGACGTCACCCGTCAACTGTGGGGTCTCGCCACTGCCGCACGTCCGTCAGTACGTCAGCGCCGTCTGCTGAGCAACACCATGTCCGCACGGAGTGTGCCGCCATGATGACGTCGCTCGTCGTCAACTGCGGGGTCTCGCTACTGCCGCACATCTGTCAGTACGTCAGCGCCGTCTGCTGAGCAATACCACGTCCGCACGGAGTGTGCCGCCATGATGACGTCACTCGTCGTCAACTGCGGGGTCTCGCCACAGCCGCACGTCCATCAGTACGTCAGCGCCGTCTGCTGAGCAATACCACGTCCGCACGGAGTGTGCCGCCATGATGACGTCACTCGTCGTCAACTGCGGGGTCTCGCCACAGCCGCACGTCCATCAGTACGTCAGCGCCGTCTGCTGAGCAATACCACGTCCGCATGGAGTGTGCCGCCATGATGACGTCNGCACGTCCATCAGTACGTCAGCGCCGTCTGCTGAGCAATACCACGTCCGCATGGAGTGTGCCGCCATGATGACGTCGCTCGTCGTCAACTGCGGGTCTCGCCACTTCCACACGTCCATCAGTACGTCAGCGCTGTCTGCTGGCCCGAGCCTCGCGCGCCATATGTGCGCGGTGCATTCCGCGCGTGTAGCACAGTAAGGAATACTTTCCGACCGCACCTTCCTATATGGAAAATGATCGTCCTGGTGTGGTCTACCATTTCTTAAAATTAATGTATTGAATTCCCAAACATCCTGTGTATATGTACTTACCATTAGCAACTAACTATGCAAGCTTCAAAAAGCTCTTCACGGACTTCAACAAGCACCCTTAAATTGGAATCAACAGCTGATAGATTTTTTTTTTTTGAGTAATGAGTATTAATTCCATAAACCAACTCATAAATACGCATTTGTAAATAATGACAGGTACATAATGTTGTTCATTTATGTGGACGATGGAAGGCTGACTGGAACAGATACTAAGAAACTAAATGCATTCCTTGAAAGTTTTAGTAAATAATTTGAAATAACAATAGAAGAACAACCAAGATCAGTTTTAAGGATGGCATCAAAACTGGAAGATGGTACTTCAAAACACACGCAAACTATATATGCAGGGAAAATATTGAAGCTGTTTGGAATGGAAGAATCTAATCCCGTGGTTACACCAATGGTTCCACAGAATCGAGAGAACACTGAGGTATATCAGAGGAAGCCTTAGTCATTGTGTTTCGTATCAAACGAACAGTCCACACGAAATAAAAGCATATTGTGACTCGGACTACGCTGTAGGTACTGACACTAGAAGTACTATGTCAGGTTTAGATATTTTTTATGGTGATGGGCCTATTTTATGGCGTTCCTGAAGACAACCATTCGTTGCTTTGAAAAATACAGAAGCTGGATTTATTTGTGATACAGAATCCTGCAAGGAACTTTTGTTTTTTTTTTGTCCTTCAAAAGAATGATAAAAAAACAGATTGGTTGTGAAATAAGTGGAAAATTGTTGATTGGAAATTTGAGTAGCATAGACTTAAGAAGGGTTTGTAAATAGAAGAAGAAAACAGATAGATGTTAGGTATCGCTTTCTGAAAGACATTCATAATCAAAAGCTTGTTAAATTGGAGCACTACACAACAGATGAGCAAACTGCAGATATTCTAACAAATCATTTACGTCACATCAAATTAAAAAAAACATATATACTAAATTAATAACTGAATAATATTTTCTAAACTTCAAAAAGTTTGGGAGTGTGTTGGAATTTAATTTTTTGAAGAATCGTAAGCTGCAGAGAGGAAGAGTGTTTTATTTAAGGAACAATAAACTTTATTGAATTATATAAACATAACAAACTGTTTGCATGATTTTACATTGTGTTAGGTCTGTGGTTAAAAAAATTTAAAATTAAAGAAACTATTAAGAATTTTTTTTACTTTCTACAGTACTAAAATGAAACATAGTTTCATTTGATTTCCAGCTGCAGAAATGGTCAAAACCTATCAGTATCAACAATTAAACAGCAATTTTCAAACGCTGTGCGGTCAGTGAAAGACATCTCGCTAAATTTTATTCATTATGAGATTCCACAATGTATACCATGGTCAATAATTTTGTACGCCATTTTTGATAATGCATGTGTTTGCACGTAGTGCGTGTGTCAGATGCGCGGTCACCAGTTTCTGTTTTTCAGAACTTAAAACTAATTTTTTCAAAGAGAACTGTCAACACTATTAACTAAAGACAGTCTTAAAATCATTTTATTTATCTGTGCTTGTCCTCAAAACTTGCTCGTAGATCACTTGAGAAATGGCAAAATCTAGTGTTATGTCAGTGGCGAGGTCGTTTGTTTGTATTTGTTTTTACAACGTACCAGAGCTTTTATTCGCACGGATAATAGTTTCTGATAACTTCAATATATTCGAGTTGCATTAAAACTTCAAATTCTCGGAATAATACACGCCCAGTTTATCCAAACTTTGTGAAAAGGTTTGAAGTTAACCTACGGATAGTTAACAACTTATGTAATGCCATGGAGGAAAATTATACGAGGACTCAGTATTGTTAAAAATTTGATAGTTCATTGGCATAGAGAGCGCTGCCAGTAAAATACATAGAGATTTTTCATACAAATATCTGTACGCATGTTGCATTTCAAACATTGATAGTCACTTACCTATGTCTTTTGGAGCGAGTTATATATTCATTTACACGCTTATATTGTTGTCAGAAGTTAGTTAACGGATTTCTGTTTTGTATAGACATTTTAATATTGATTGTTATTTGGTTATAGGATTCTGCGCAAGATATTGTATTTGAGTTAACTATTGTCTTCGATAATTAATATCTGGTGTGCTGTACGTTTTGTTTCAGACATGAGTACTGCATGTTAGGACTTGGTGCTGTCTAATATGATTTCTGCTCAAGGTTTCGTATTTGATTTTAACGTCGTCATGGTCAGTGTCTATCCGGTGTGATGAAGGGTGTGTTTCTAATTTGTTTACTGCTTGACGTGTTGTATGGACTTTACTCTTCGTTATTTCTGGCGAACAAATATATTTTCTTTTATCGCTCAATATGGCTGTGAAGGGTTTGAAAGTAAATAGGTTCTTCACGATATTCTTATTAGAAAAAAGATGGGTCCCACAAGTCTTCATCGTCTTTCTTTTTAATGTATGGTGCCCAGCTACTTGCAAAGGAGATTCTGTAGCTCATTCTTTATCACACATTGTAAAACAAGAATGTGTTCGCCATGGTGGCCCATGGTAGCGATAAATACATTTTCAAGAGAATCACTAATTATTTCGCTGAAATGTCATACTTGATTACTATGGTTATTTATGTGAGCTGGTAGCGTTTGGTCAGTTGTTCTAGATTTACTTTGAAGTTAAATTAAATTATGTTCTTCGTTAAAGTTTCATTGTTGGAGGTGAACCAGCGAGGTGGCTGCATCAAACAGAGGCTGTCTCTAATGGTCCTTCTGATGCATAATTGTCAAACAGAGGCTGTCTCTCGTGGTCCTTCTGATGCATACTTGTCAGATAAATGTGACAAATGGTCGACGCTATCACCTATGTCTCGGTCCAAGTCTGCCTTACACTTCTCACAGTGCCATTCTTCCCGTGGCTATGCAGGTTGTTCGCAAACCTGTTACCAGCTACTCCAACGCCGATAGAACGAAACACCTGGAAGCAAGTAGAACATCAATATGTGCATCAAGTAATGAAGTCAATCGGGCTGCAGAAACCCTGTATCAACAAAATAACTATTATGTGCACAAGACAGTCATAGCTCAGTAGGCCTACCGCAGAACCATGAAGAGTATCGTGCGATGCACGAGACAGCCGTATACCAGCATAAGAAAAGCATTACTGGATTACGAAATTAAAGGCAATTTCTTCCATGGAAAGTCAAGCTTCACTCGGGCGTGGCATTAATGTAGCTGCACGTACCATGACTAACAAAAGAAAGTGCTGCAATGCCCTAAAATGACAGGAAGGTGTCCCTGGAGTATGTTTCAGTGCTAGAAATATGCAGCTACTGCCCTTCGTAACTTCGTGTCAACAACCCCTATAGTCTGCTGTTTAGCGCCTACCCCGAGCACGTTTGAAAGTTTAATGGCTGCTTCCAGATTATATCACATAGTGGCAAATGCATTATAAAAGATGTTTTCATGTCCCATTTGACGTTACAAGGCCAAATTTATCATCTGATTTGCAATCTGCTTCCGATTTATGAACAAGATGCCCAATTACAATATTTTTCGTTGGTGTAGACGAAAATGAAATCTAGCAAAGTAAAATGTAGCATTTTGCCTGTGCTCCAGCAAGAGTTGTTGAAATAGCTAAGAAACTTGTTGCATTAGATCAACAGTTACATAAATTATTTTAAGGTAGTCTTCGAAAAGGCGCTGGTTAAATTGCAAACAGTTTGAGGTCGCCTTCCACACAGGCAGAAAACAAGTTGAATCATACGTAGGTCATTTTACAGAACAGACTGCAAGCGAAGTAGCTTTGGTTATGTTTGGTCAAGCGGGACTTCATTCTTCAGAGTAATGATAACAATCACATTGCAACACATTAGTGAGCGCCACCAGTCTCATTATTCTCTACATTAAACATACTCGTTGTGCTGTGGAGTAGATGGCCGCTCATCCCTTCCACATTCAGGTTCCTGTTCAGTCAGCTTTTCGTAGATATGTATGCTAGAAAAGAGAAAAAAAGTTTTTAATTTTGTGCGAAATAATCAGGCGCCGGTGAAGGCAGACACTTATACGATACTTAAAGGTGTTGTCAGGAAACAGGATGTTGATTCTGATCCACGTGGTCAGATGATAGTGCTGCCATCATCATACCCTGACAGTTATATATACATGCAAGAATGGTTTCAGGAAGCTATGGCATGTGATAGCATCTATGGTCGTACTATACATTCATGGCTTCCACATGCAAATCCAGATTGAAATATATCACAGACACCCTTCTGCCTGGGCAATAATCCCATGGTCGCCACAATGTCATTAGCAGGGTATTAATATAACGGCTGTCTTTTCAAAAGGGATGAATTTGCGGGAGTGCATTAATATATATAATCAAAACTGTTGCAAACATTTGGTATTTCGTACATAGAAACATTGTAGATGAAGTAACACAAATTTGCTGACATGATCTACAAGGTAATTTGTACCCGACACTGAGCTAGGCCGTCAATATCACGACATCGTCAAAACCTGGACTTTGTGACATTAAACTACAGATCTCCCTTTGCGAAAGGAGGGAGCTGCAGCAAGTTGTACCCACCGTGATTATTGAAATTAATTCAGACTTTTGAATATGAATACCTACAGCATAGACGCAGGTCTCCATCTGATGGATAGCTCGACGTTAAATATTATGGAAGTGAGGCTAGACAACTGTTCTATTGTGACATACAATCCTGTGCTCTCACAAACTTTCGGTTCTCATAAAAATGTGGAGAAATTCAAGTCGTTCAATCTATAAAATACATCTGCGATTGCACAAACAAGGCTAGTGGTCTGTCAGCTTTCACTCTTGAAAACGACATGGATGATGTGATGCATGAAAGTGGCCGGTACACCAGTAGCTTAGAGGCATTCCCAGTTCATTGGGAGTACAACACCACTGCGGTGCATGTTATTATTCAACTTGAAAATCCACAGACTACTTGTTTCAGCTCTAAAATGTTGCCTGGAAAACACACTCAACCTCCTTACGCAAAGTATATTTGGCAATTTCTGATATGTGCAAAATTTAGAGTATAATACAAACATGGACCATCTTAAAGTAAAGGTCACCCCATGGACAAATACTGGCTAAACACCCTTACTTTTTTTCCTTTCAAATTTTCGCTTTTTATTTTTTTAATCCAACAGTCACATTTAACACAAACAGAATCAAATACTTACAGCTTCCATATCAGTTACTGTTTCACGTGAACTGCTAAATATTAATATGTAATAAAACACGTCTTTACCTGCTAAAACAATGAAGAATCTCAAGTAACTGATGTATAATTTAAAAAAATTTAATGGGGTAACCACATATATACGGACATTTTTTAAAAATTGATAACGGTTAATATTTTAGCTAGGAAAATAACGCCTAGAATATGGTTTAAAAGCTTTCTTGGCACATTCTCTAACATATCACGAAGAGGAAGCGGAGATAATTTACTAAGAACGCCAAATACTAAGTAAAAATTTGAATATATATATATATATATATTGCGCCCGAGAACTTTGCTCAACAGTACATCAACAGCAAACAATGATGTGTTTATACTGATATCTTTCTTACTGTCACAAATTGTCATTGTCTTACTTGATC
Organism: Clitarchus hookeri; assembly: GCA_002778355.1. Lineage (NCBI taxonomy): Eukaryota > Metazoa > Arthropoda > Insecta > Phasmatodea > Phasmatidae > Clitarchus > Clitarchus hookeri. Next base: position 12,222 of record NQII01001480.1, on the reverse strand, counting down.
TCATTTCATTGCAGTCTTCTCCTCTTTACTTCTTCCTTACATTTTCATACTTTTCGCATCCAGATAATCTTATCCCATCAGACTAAAGTAGTCTAATTCACCTCGGAGCACATCCACGTAACTTGTAAGCGAACTATACATCCGGACTACGTCATTCAAATGGGGCAGGAGTTACAACAACCCGTCGCTGTCAAATGAAATAACGTTACATTTTTCCTTAACATTTATTGATAATTACGTTTGCAAATATTAGTTCCTTCTTTGCAATAGTATAATTAATAAAATCATGCATTAAATGATATTTATAAATTTTTTAACTTCAATTAATTTTCGTTACGTACGTGTATGCGAATTTTGATTACTTACAAGCACAATGCCGCTAAAAATATTCACTTTTTATTGAGATTTTTTTTCTATTTGTAAACCATTTTGTTGTATTAGTTTGCAGTAATAAACTGACGACGGACGTACGAAAACTGGTTGTAAATCGCTTGGCTGGGAGACGGACGGACGGACGGCGGACGGATGAAGGACGGACGCCCACGGGCTATTGTAAATCCTACACTAGTAGTAACATTCTGTAGACACTTACTCACTTTGTTCAAGTGGAGTCTCTGTCTAAAACCTCACTCATGTTTTCGCTTATACTATTTTACGTGATTCTAATAGTTGTATCATATACAAACCATGCCCAATTTTTTGTTTTTCAGCAACAAAATAAATTTTACAAGTAATGCAGAAAAATTTTCACGCCAATTATTGTAGTCAATCCTTCTTTAGAGATTCAAATTATTTTTAAATACGGTATAACTTATTATAAAAATGCTCCGTTTATACGCTTAGAGTTTTGAAGTCAAGTACATTAAACGTTTCTTGCAAGAATTTTCTGAAAATCAGATCGATGTTCTCTTCATTGAAGGAATGCCATACAGCTCGGTCAGAGAAATCAACTCCGGTCAGGTCACCATATAAAGGGAACAGATACAGAAGTTGACTTTGCAGCTGATGACAACGAGTTCTCCTCCTCTAATAAGTCATTGTTTTCTTCTCCCTCGAAAACTGATAAAACTGGATTTATTAGCTCAATAGTATCAACTATCATCAGCGGAACGTCAAGCATTGGTCCACGATTTAAAAAAATTGGCCCAGTTTTGGCACGTCGCTCAAAACAACATGAATTGTTTCCCTTCTGTATATTTTCCTATGCTGTGGGCCACTAAACTTACTATTATAAAACCTATAGTAATACTAAAAAAAAACTACCATCGATTACCATAATATGATAATGCTGACGCACGTCGGTGATTACCATGAAACTAAAGTAGCTCAGCAGGATGAGAGCAGCAGCAGCTCGCGGAGTTTGATTACCGGGGCGCTGTTGGCAGATATTCAGGTGTTTATTGTACGCAACACAGGACGGAAGTATGATACTATTTGTTTAACACAGGTAAAACTAAAGTATCCTTGTTCGGCAGAGCGTAAGATCTAATCTATTAGCTGAATTCCTGGGAAAAACTTTATGAAAATATAAAAATACGGAAAAGTAAATTTTTTAAAAATGCATGCTCTTAAAACCGTCTCCTTAAACCAATCGTTTCTGGAAAAATTAGCCCCATTTGCCCCTTTTGTTAAGACGATCCTGGAACAGGATATATTTTATTATGAAGTTCCTTAAAACTATCTTTGTCATAATAGCCAATTGACGAAAAGGAAATAAGGAAATAGTGTCGATAGCTGGCCACGAGTTAATGAGTGCCTTGCATTGGGGAAAATGTACACTGTCCATCAAAATAATATTAAGTGTTATATCGTCTTTCTTATACATGAGTCTCAAGACTAATCGCCTTTCTCAGAACTAAACAATGTGAATTTTTGTATATTATCACCCCGCGAAAATTACGTGTATCCATCTCGGACTACTAATATTTCAAATAACTTCATATCGTATTTTAATGGTAATTTTTATTGAATATCTGTTTTGTACTTTTTGAGTGTTACAAAATCGTAAAAAAATTACTACACCTGTTTATAGTAAAATCCGGGAATCAATTGTTTTTATATTTGCTTGAGTCAATATTATGTTTCAATGTTCAAAAGTAAAATTGACATTAAAATAAACCAATAGATTTTGTTCTCTTAAGTGCCTATTTCTATGGACACGTAAACGCAAAAAAATTTAAATTTTTATGCATGTAAATTTTTGCTCCTTTTTATTTACCGATTTGTCTTAACAAATCGTTTGAAAATTATTGTCACAAAATTCCATGCAAATTTAGGGAGTCAATTCCCATTCTCTTAGAAGGAAGGGGGATGATAGAACCAACTTCGTTTTAGAGATGTAAGATTTCCATTATACAATTCACTATTAGCGCATATAATATTTATTCCCAAGTACTTACTGATATTTTAATTTAAAAGCATTTCAATACTCGATTTTTGGGGGCTTGTAGCTCCTTAACAATAACTTAAAAGAAAATTAGTACAATTATTTTTCCTTATATGTTTGTAAGGAATAACCTACCTGAATCTGTCTGTGTCGTTCAAATACAGCCCATAGGCCTATAGAGTACCATTTCTTACAGAGTTACCTCAGGTTGTCGTTTTATTAGCGACAGTTAAAATGAAGGGATGTTAGTTTTGAAGTCTCGTGGATAGCGAGGTCATTAGAGACGGAGCAAGATGAACAAAGAAGAAGGAACGGGGAATGAACTGACCTCTGAACCATCCCAGCACTGACCTGGAGTAGTTGCGGAAACCATAGAAAACCGAAATAAAGATGGTTGGACCACTACGCCTCCTGGTGGCAGTTAGAGATAACATAATTGTAACACGACATATTGCCTCTTGACGCCACCGCCTACTTGGAGAATTATAGCACGTCTGAGGCAGGGAAGCGCGGGAGCGATAAGGACTACACTGACACACGCGCCTCATGTATTTTCGGCCCTACGCGCAATGCACTTAACTGAGTGCAGTGTTCTCGTCGTGCTGCGTGTAACTATGGGACTTTAAGCAATGACCCTATTAATTTATCGGTGGGAAGTCTGAAGCAAAGTTGGATGCATGTTTCAATAATAGTTTCCCATGTTTCCAACTAGTATATTATGAGCTACAGCAGTGTGAAAAAGCCGTATCTAGTTATGGCGGTCCCGAGCCTTTATCGTAAATATTACATGTACTGCATAGCTGTCATTTACGCGTACCTGATGTGAAGTGTGTTATTCTTTCGTGCATTGGTATCATGGGGACACGTTTAAGGGTTTCGTAAAAAAAACATGAATTCCAAACACATAGTAACACAATCCAAGCCCCAGGACGGGGGTGGATTAAGCACGAATACTCACGGCGTCCGGCGTTGCGATGTGCCGCCTCACACAGGTGTTAGGTGGGCTGCTGTCTCCTACTCTGCCTCCTCCTCGTACTCCTCCCTGATGGNGATGTGCCGCCTCACACAGGTGTTAGGTGGGCTGCTGTCTCCTACTCTGCCTCCTCCTCGTACTCCTCCCTGATGGTGGGTAGGGTAGGGCGACATATCTTCGCCTGCTCCTCTTCAGCCATGGGCCCTCCCATTAGCCAGCGGGCTACATCGTAGGAAGGGCCCTGCTCCTCTGCTCCTCCGCTCCTCCAGAGGGTTTCATCGTAGGCAGGACGGCATTCACCAGAAGAGGACCCCTCTTGCTCCTCCTCGCCCTTCTTGAGAGGTCCTCCTCTGGAGTTGGCCAACACACACCAGGCCATCTTCCACATGGCGAGCAGAAGCAGCGCCAATCCCAGGATAAAAATTGCCAGCCAGAAATCCTCCTCTCGGCACTGCAACATGTCATGTTCACATCACCGAGTGGTGTTTGAACCTGCGCTGTGGAGTCCACAGGTTCGATCCTCGCCGACAGCACTGTAGCTGCTGTCCGTCTATGTCTATATGCTTGCCTGCAGCTCTTTGACATGCAGCGGCCTCCCATCAAGGTCATACTGCGTGACGCCTGGTTCCTCTGCTCGTGGGGGACGTGCGGAACTTGCAGTAGGCTCGTGGGTTTCTCGGAGTACTACCATTCCATCCATGACTGAATTCCGTTGTCGCCTCGTGCTCTGATCTCACTAAGACTTGAGGAACGACAGTCACCTACAGGTCCACCGCACTACTTTACTCTCCGCATTTATTTATACCACCTTTCGGTCTGTTATTGTCGTTCTGCTGTTGAACATTTCACGAGACATATAAAAATAAAATTACCTAACATTATATGTATTTTTTTTCCGCTTATTTTTGCCACAGCTTATAATACCGACGGTATTGCCCATTAAAATTAATCGGAAAATTGATCAACTTTTCGCACGTTCCGTGACATTTCATACAACACACTTCCTGCAATGTGTTTACGTGTAATAACATGACTTACGTGAAAACCACGCAATGATTCTTATTTCAAAAAAATGTGTGGTTGGTTGTGTCACGATCTGAAGACAATTACAGAGGACTGCTTTACGGGTACGTTCAAAGCTTCGAATATCGGAACATGACTGGGATGAGGTGGGGCGTTATTTGCGTGTCAGGTCTACATGATAAACAGAAAAACATCAAATATTCACTATGCTAACGAAAGAATATAAAATTCCCGCAACAATATAGCGGAATATAATGAAGACCCCAGCTCGGATTGTTAAAAATGTAAAAAAAGGAAATTGTGGTCCAGTATAATATTTATTCGCGCCGCTGGGGCCGTCGGAAGCGGGTATCCGGTGACTTCTGGCCAACATTAATCTACGAATTGGTCTACAGCATACCACACAATACGTCCGTAGGTAGTGCCCTAACCTCGAACCGAAACATTAGACATTTCATGAGTACCTCGCATATTAGACGTCTCATGACCTCTACGTGCAAGGCACTGAATATGCTTGTAGTCTTAACTTCAGTAGCGGAACTAATACGGGACCATCAGCGTGAAGTGAAAAAGCCGCACATTACTAATTATGTAAGGTACAAAATATATACATAAGTACATACACTGCAAAGGCATTCAGGTACGTGGTGTCCACGTACATATGCTGTCAAATTATTTCGTGAAATTACATCTGCATGGACAGTGTAATTTTATACAAGAAATTTTGTAAAATAATCGAAACAACAACATGTCGTTGAAATCTAAATCACTAAGCACGTATTAGTAAAATTACGTCAGTAGTGTGTGCTAAATTACAAATAATGTGAGTATTCACAACTTCATGTTATTGTGTTAAAACACCTAATGCTTGTGGAAATTAGCGCGCAGTTGCCAGTGTAAATATCGATAAACACAAAAGGTTACATTTACTCATGTGTTACTATATCACCTCACATTATTAGTGTAAAATAACAAAACAGATGCTTCAAAATGACTCATGTCTGCTTGAAATCTCCTGGATATGAAGTAGTTATCATACGTGCTACGTTATTTTACCTCGTCATCGACTATTTTAATACATGGAAAGTTTGCAATTTAAACTATTTATTCATGTTTATATTATATACCCTAACATCTTTGTAAAATTGTAATAAATTGCCTCTGTCAAATTATACATGTTGATTAATTTCACGACGTTATATTAGAAAAAAGAGTAAAAAACACACCAATATGGAAAATGATATTCTTATCATTCTGCTGGGTTAACTGGTAAATACACCAACAAGTAGTGCAAAATAAAAATCTACAATTAATATATGTGAAATTATATAAACATTTTTGACTTCTATCACAAATGTTTTTTTTTTTTTTTTTCAGTTGCATGTGACTGCGCTAAAACGATGATGTTATTTTGAAAGTATACCATCATCGCTTGTGCTCAGTGAGCAAAATTATGGCAACTATAGTGTACCGGCATTTTATTGTTGCGACTTGAGTTTGATTGCCGTTCGTTGGCGTCTTTAGCATGTGGTAGAAATGGCAGACAATGTTGGCATTTAGGTTTTCTCGGCGTATTGCCACTTCCTTCAACATTGCATTTGATCGTCGCCCCAACTTACGGTTCCTTTCCATATCACCGTCAGGTATGATGAAGAGCCATGTCTCCCAGATAGAAACTCCGTTCACTGATACTTTGTCACATCTCACCTATCACTGCATAGTGCCGCCGCCTGAGCCACTGTATCCAGCCAGGAATTTGCGTACCAAAGAAAATCTGTAAGTGACTCACCCACAGCACACACCGCCTCTCGACCTCTTCTGGGGTGGCCGTTGTCGTGGCTGTTGTCGTGGCTGTCGTGGGTGCTCCTGGCTGCACATCCGTGCGATACCTGTAACATGTTTCTCTTGGTGAAGTTATTACAACTACTCTTTACTCGAACCAAGCATTAATACCATGCGCGAACACAACCAAAGAGTGACCAATCCATGACTGACGAGGAAGTAGACTTTACACATAAGGCGTACCACTGAAAATTGGCTCCATCATTTTTAGTATAGCTGCAGATTAGAAAGAAAGATTGCGATTCATTTGAGGAATTGATTTACTTCATGTTTTGTTTGGAGTTAATTGTTATTTTTGTTTTATAAACAGTAAAAAAATATAGAATAAATGCGTCATATAATGCGGAAATACGGCTTCATAGAGGGAAAACAATTAATCGAATTAATAACTAAAAAAATGGGTGCGTGTATTTTGTACGCGCGTTAGATGTTATAATTTTTTAGCGTTTCTAAAATAAAATTGTATTATGTATGTTTCCATTTCACGCTTACATTCTTTCAGATCTTGTCCTATATCATAATTGAATTCAAACAATATAAATGAAATGTTTGACAATTTGCTTTTTACATGAACTTATTTTCTGTCGGTTTTAAATATAGCCACGTGTTGGGTAATACCCCTACCACGTTCACTGTCGAATTTCGTTACACTGTGCGCACGAAACTTCCGTTGCACACTAAACCTTTACCCTTAACGCGCCAAAAAAATTATAACTTCAAAAGCTACAAAGAAGCAATGAAGAAAACAAGAAAAGAAAAAATAACTTAACACAGTAAAAAGAAAGAGATAATCCTGTAGGTTGATATATGTATTGAATAGAAATTGTCTACGGCAATGAAGCATGGAAAGAAAGATGGAAGGAAATATAGGAATGGGCAGTACATTGGTTGATATGAGAAAAGCACAAGCTATAGACAAAACAAAGAATGTGCATACTACAGAGAAAAACAGAGAGTGCCCAACTGAAACCTATTGTAAAGTAGGTTTACTTAAAAATAGGATAGAATAGCCCGAGATCCTGACCTAAGTTTTACGGTAAACAATATTCGTTGTGGTTGAAACATTCAGTTTATAACTGCAGTCGTTCTATTTGTTCAGTTTTTATTTGAGAAAACTTGAACACCGGGTCTGTTGGCAGCTTTTTGACCTCAGATTGAAATAATGTTGGGAATAGCTATACTGACATAGTATCTCCAGTCAGCAAACACAGCACTTGAAAAGTACACATTTAAAAATTATTTCCATCGAAGACCTTAGGCGTCAAAAACTACAAGCATTAACAAAGCAGCAAAATTCATGTCACGAACCAAAAAACTACTTTCAAGGCAATAAAACATTTTTGACCAACCTGTTCGTGTTGAACCCAAGGCAAAGTCCCAGCATGGGGACTAGCAACCAGATGATCATTGGCATTATCTTAACTCTTCTCCTTAAAATCTCGAAATAAATCCCTAACTGCGTGAGCTAAATCTTCCTCAAAACCTATATATATCCGTATTAACGAAAGTGTATAAAACTCTTTATTAGAACGGTGTTTATACCCGATGATTTCATTGTTGTGTTTCTAGAAGTTCTGATTTTGTTCCGGTTCTACGTAACAGAAGGAGCGCTATTTTTCCCAAAATCCTGAAACAGTTAAACATAATAAAAATGCATTAAAAGTTGATAAAGAATAAAGTTTGGTTTATCTGGGATAGGGGAAGATTTTTTAAAATTTTACAAAAAGTTAAATGTAAACTTTTTATTTGCAGTATGGTTAATTGTATATTATGTAGTGGTAAATGAATTGTAAACCATGCGTGCAGCGTGTATAGAGTTCTTATTACGATTATCCTATTCCGTAGCCAGTAATAAACAATACGTAACTACGTGACCGTATTTCGTACAACCAAGTGGAATGAAAAATCCTCCCGCCTTGAAAACAGCCAAAGGATAAACAATGACTGCAGTACGCAACAGGCAGAGAAGTCCAGGCTCGCCAAGCCAATCGGCGTAATACACGCGCCTATTAATATTATGTCGTATGGGTGTAGACATTTATTCTCCACATATTTGTGTTGAATGGAACAACTTTACCATTTTAACCATATTTACTTAAATTCAGAAATATCTTACATGTTTTATTTTCTAATAATTTCAATCGAAAAAATTTTATAAATTTTTTTTAAGCTTAACTTTAGGAGAATTTGAAAGTTTGTGATAAGTGCCATGTACACATGGATTATCGATCATTGCATTTACGACTCCCTAACGCTATAACGCAGTAACGGACTTTTTCACTTAAAATGTTGTACAGGAACTGATTTGTCTGGCATCCCTAAATAAAACTGATCCAGAAAGTTACGTTTGTTTAGCATGATAATAATTTTTCAGGCCAAGTGGCATACTAGTGACGTCTGCCACATCTTACTTTCTGGTAAGACAACCTTTCTGCCTTCGGAGCCAATAGCGGGTGCAGAATGTTCTGTCCACAATACACAAATATTTTATTTTGTCGAAACGGAAACGGCGTTATGCTTATCCTCATAGCAACAAAATTAAAAAAAAAAAAAAAATTAATAAAAAAAGTAAAATAAAATCTTGTGTGGTATTTAGACTGGAATGTGTCAAGATGTAATTTGATCGATGTTGCTGAATTCAGGCAATTCAACGTGGGTAAGACGATGTTGGTGCAAATCGCAGCTAACTGCTCTAGCTAAGAGCCGAGGAGTGTTGTGACATTTTGTACGTTTCCTAGCATATCATACTCAGTTATAGTTCAATATCAGAGTTATATTAACTCAAGGTACTTTGCCTTTTGAACTATGGGAATCAAGTCTAAAAATAAAACAAATAGTTATAATTCATGAGAAACAAATTAAAAACCCAAACACTGTCCAGTGTCACAACTCTCCTACTGCCGAGGTAAATTGTGACAGAGGCTAAGGCGAGTTGTTACAAACGTACATTTAAGGATTTTATGGAAGGAACTTTAATTGTAATGCTATCATTGGTGATTTAAATTTGTAATATAAGTAAACCGACATGTGAACACAATTTTTACCTTTTTATTCGATCTTTGGTACATACTGCGAACTGCATTAATAGTCTTAAGAAATCATTATAGTCATTTAAATTAATACAACAATTATTGGCACATATTATGAGATCAAGACAAAAACACCGAGCGTTATATGAATTAAATTCGCCCAAAGTCTAGTCCGACAAGCAATTATGGCGAATATATAGATGCTCTCCTCTAGTGCATGCATCATGTGACCAGTTCTTGCAGTCGATACACTGAACCCACTCCTCATTTGGTCTGCTGCTAGTAAAAGGTTCCAGGCAACACAAGCAAACACATTCATCAGCGTCCTCTTTGCTTTTAGTTTTCTTTAGAATCTTTCCTTTTACTTTCTTCGGTTTCTCCTTTGTCTCATTAAACATCCTCTTTTTTACGCTGTTCGCATTCTTATTGGCTTGTATAGCTGCAATTTCATCCTTAACAGGTGTGTCGGTCAAAACAGCGGATTTAATTTTTCGTCTGTTTGTTTGCTTACCTTTTCTTGGTGGTGCTTTGGGCAATGGTCTTACAGATTCTGGTGAAAATACCTCGGATGTGGAAGCAACAGGTTCAAAACTAGCGACTCTTGCTTCTATATTTTTTTCCACTGCACATTCTCATTCGGAGGTATATTAATAGGCATATCTGGAGTTGCTGCTCGTGTTTCTAAATTGAACAAAGCTGGCCGTGGAACCGGATTGGTCAAATCACGATCAGTGACCTGAAGGCCAAGATTCTTGTTTCTTTTGTTGTCATCCCATAATTGGAAGCCGCGGAAGTCAACAAATATTCGCATTAAGTCTTTTCTTCCTCGTCGGTAAAAAGTGTCTGCCTTTGGTACCCGACAGATATAGGTTTCAGTGCTGGACTTTGTTCTACAGATGTTTTCTTTTTTATAAATCGAGACAGTGACATGTAGTTTAGATTACACGAACTAGCAGCAGTTCGAAGACTCTGCCCTCGTAAAGTCACCACTTCATAGGCTAGTTCGTAAATGTCTATACTGGCCAAGCCCCTGTTCGTCTTCCGCACGTATTGGTTAGGTATCCCAAAACAGAACAATAAGCTCTTTGTATGCGAAGCCACACCAAACAATACGTTTACAACCAAAACCAACTAGTTGTGAGTATACCGATGAGTGTTGTGACAGCTTGTCACAACTCGCCTAGGTGCGCAAAACCCGCGCTTTAGCCAACTCATGCTTATAACCTCTAAACACGAATTGAATTTAAATAAGCAATGCCACATTTTAACAGTTAAATAGTCAATGCTTGAAAGGTGTAATATTGCATTGCAATTATTCTAATACGTATCAATTAATACGATATGCAAATATTGGTTACAAACTTACTTTTGGCATTTTCTACCGAGCTGACCTCGTAAACAGAACGCCGTCCCGTACAGGTCACCGGCGCGCACTGCGTCAAGCGGGGGGTTGGCAACGAATGAGACGTGCGACGTTGCCAGCTCGCTAACTACCATAAGTTCTGATAAATAGTCTTTGTCACAACTCTCCTCGTTCTCCCCTACAGTAGTCGAGATGGCAAGTGTGGTACGACTGGGATAGTGAAAGAGAGACTACGGCGGTTGGAAGTGGAGCACCTCGGGAAAGCCTCACACTATAGGAGTGTCCGTCACGCTATCCACATGTAATATTCCATCCTGCCTTGATCTGGGATCGAAACACGCACCCCAGCGATAGAAGGTTCACAGTGGCTAAGTGAATGAGTCGTGATGGTGTTATGGAAATACGAGTAGTTTTATTTTAATTTGTTGCAGAACTGTGTGGTAATGTAAGTGAACCACAGCATATTTACTAAGAGAGGACATCGCGTCAGAACAATATTAACTGCACAGGAACAGCGGTAATAACTATACATACTTCCGTTTTCCAATTTCACAGCGAGCTATAGAGGACTTATTTAGTTTAGGAGCCGCGGTGTTGCAGTGGTCAGACTACTCGTCTCCCACCAACGTGTGAGAAGAACGCTCCGGTTGTCTAGAGGGAGTTTTTTCCGGGTACATCCGTTTCCCCATCAATTGCTTATCGCTTCTGCTCCATCCTCACTTCGGTTTATCTTCATCACCGCTGGAAACTGCATTTGCAATGCGCCGCCATAATTTGGACTTCTGGTTGAAGCTATTTTGCAAGTCTACGTCCTAAAAGCGCGAGAGCGTTAAGCCGACCTAGGGGCGTGTTTAGGCAGTTCCATCGCCTCTATGTGCAAGGCAATAAACTGGTGTGCAGTCTTCTCGTCGAAAATGAGCATGTATGAGACTTCCCACGGGAACTCTATAATTTTATAATATAATAATAAAGAGAAAGTTGTGTTTTTCAAGCCCACAATTACATTTTTAAAGTATTCTTTACCGGGACATTTACCTATAAACTTCTTGCGAATAATCCCGTTTTAGCAACTTTCACTCTCGAGAAAATGAGCTTTAGAGAAAAGGCGAGAAAGTGAAACTTTGTACACATTTGCAATGGCTCTCAAATGCTATGCACGAACAGGTTTTTAGGCCCGAAGGCCAGCACACCCTCCATCCTCCCGCACTGCATCTGTACTCGGATGAGTAAGACAGTGCACGGCACTTTCTCCTCTTGGTCTCTTCGGGCCATTCACTATTCTTGTTTTGCCGTAACTCGGTATTCTACCGGTTTTCATTAAAAACCTGTCCTCCTCGCCAATCAAAAGTACTCCGACTATACTCTTGTAAAGCCTTTACCTGAGTACCCTATTATGGGTCATCAGAATTTCGCCTATTCCAGCTATCGAACTCCTCTAATCTTCTGCCAATCTTTGTGGCGAAGTCGCTCCAAAGCCTGTATAGAGGTTTGTTGTCCATTATATGACTTGCTTCCAAGTGAATGCCCATCACTTCAATTTTCTCACTGAAGTCTTCCCTGAGATCTTCAGTCTTCAAGCATGTCGTTAGTACGTGCTGTGCGGTGT
>NQII01001479.1:468104-487480 GCA_002778355.1 Clitarchus hookeri | reverse complement strand
TCTCAAAACATACGAACCGGATTCATGCGAAACTACGATACAGAAGCGCATTGGACTTTGCTGTAGTGTCGCACCCAATAAAACGATAGGGTCGCCGCTTTAAGTCCCATAGTTGCATAGGTACGACGGGGCACTGCACGCGAGTTCACAACTCTGCGCGTAGAGGCGATATTACTTCACATGCGCCGGCCGGTGTTGCCCTTAGGGCTTCGTCGATGTTTGCCTCGCACATGCAAGCACACCTCTCACTACGCGGCAGCCTTAATCCTTCGGCTGACATTTTATCCTTATTTATCATATAATTTACTGTCGGTATTCAAATCCTAGCCAAATGGGAATAGAAGCCTTAATTTATCGATTTTGCCGTAAAGTCAGTAAATACGATAGTTGTTCAATAAAGACTGAGACTGATCCTAAACAATATATATTACCAATAAATCAATGAAGAGCAATTTTTCCCTTTCATTATAGACACTGTGTGGAGCAGTGCACTGGTTCCATCTTCTCAGATGTTTGCTAATATATACGTTTATAGATATGCTCTTTAATTAAACTCGCGTCTAAAGTCTTTACCGCATCTTTTTCTCTGTCGAACCATCGTAGTTTTGAGTTTATTTTGCCGTTGGAAACAAAAATAAATTATCCTGTCTAAATATGGTTTATAAAAACGGACGACCGTAGATATAGTCACAAAGGTTTGGGACGTCAAACGTTTTATTATTTTATATTTGTACAAAGAACTGTTGAACTTGTAGACGTTGCCTAAAAGTTACTGTTTCCTCACATAAACAATTTTTAAGCAGCATTATTTTTGCGTAATCGTATGTCAAAATCACAATGCTAGTGTTTTTAGGACATACAAGTAGTAAAAACTAACTCAATTACCGAAATGTGATAATTCACTTTGATATATGATACTTTTCAAAAGTTGCTTAAAAAAAGGCAATTTTCAGCATTTTTTTTGTGGGTAGCATTCTACATTTTTTCTAGAAAAAATATTGTAAAATATATTATTATTTTCCTTTGTCAAGTTTTCCGTATTTATTTTATTTGTAGATCACAAAAACCCTAAAATTATGATCTTGACGTGCCATGATCTAATTTATTTTTATGCAAGGAAATATTACATACTAATGATGTCTACAAGTTCCGCAGTATTTCATAAAAATATAAAATTAAGGTTTTTTTTGGAGATCACTACCCTCAAGATTTACGAAGAACTTCAAGCGTTTCTGGTGATATCTTATTTAACAGGACAAAGAACTTTATTGCGTAATTTTGCTCTTGCATTTCTGATATCGCACACCTTCAATGATTGAGTGAGTGAGTGAAGAGATTCGGGTGGCTCTTAACATCGAGGTCTTGAGAGCCGTGAAGCGAGGTGAGTATAGAGCAGCGCCGGAATGCAAGGGCGAGAGAAACGGGAGATGCTCGATCAAACCCGCCGACCAGTGACATCGTCCGTCACGATTCCCACATGTGAAAATCCAGGTGCGACCCTTCCGGAAATATAACCCGGTTCGCCTTGGTTGGAAAGTACTCTAACCACTACACCACCGCGGCCCCGTACTCTTTTAAGAGTTGCCTCAAACTGTAACCGAATTAAAATCGACACTGACGGAAAACAGTTGGGCTCAAAGTAGCGCCCGGTGGCAGTCAAAGGTACCTAATTGTTGGGGATCTTCAAAATTAGCGTTAATTTCTGGCGGCATGCTAGATTTCGCCATACTCGAGTTGGTGCCGTGTTTGTTGGCTTCTGGAACATTCAGGACACGTTTTCATTTTTGACGTGATTGAGTCGCCCCATGGTTTGTTGTTTCCCATCTGTTCGTAGTCATTGAGGGAGTGTCGAGCAAGCTGTAGTGCAATGTTACAAGCGACGTAAAACACACGCGCACTTTAAGGCCCCCGCCTAGCTGGAGCTGTTTACCGCGTCCGAAGGCGATAAGCGCGGGAGCGATAAGGGCGACACTGCCTCGCGTGTCAAGTGCGCGATCGCCACTAAGCGCAAGGCTCTGATCTGGCGTGCGTTGTTCTCGTGGCACTGCGTGTACATAAGGGACTTACAGCGGTCAGCCGTTATTCTATGGTTGCAAAGTCTGTAGGATAGTTCAATGCAGGGCACATGGGTACTTTTGTACGTATGTACTTGACGCATATATTTGGAGATAAAACGCTTTGGAAAAGCTGTTTTTAGCCATTTTGAAGTACTCAAAAATGGCGTTTCTACTGTGCTTGACGGAAGTGTGTGTTCTTTTCGTAGATCAGCACGTTGGACGAACGTTTAATAGTTTCACAAGAGAAACGTGAATTTCTGACGCACTGTGACGTAGTTCCAACACCCGGTAGGCGGGAGACAAAGTCTATTCTCCCTTCAAATAACTACACTAATTTTGCACGCCTCTACTATAATAATAATTTATCTGGTAGATCATGTTCCTGTTAGTTTCTGAAGTTAGTCTCAGTCTTTATTGAAGAACACTCGTGCTAGTATTAATAATTTTCATGTTTCTCACTGTTTTTGTTTATAGCTGGTTTTCGTTTCATTAAACACTTAATAAAACAACCTCTAGAATGTAATCATACCCGTGATTGCATTTATTGTAGCATTAACACCAACTGGCATTCATACAATGAAGTTGGCAGATAATTACAAAAAGTAGTTCCGGTCTTTTTAAAGGTGCGAGGTTTAAATGAGTACACACTCTAAATTCGAATCAGTGGAAAACCGCTGATTCGCAGTGAAATTCAACTACTCGAATCAAGGGAAATGGCTCCACTTAGAATCAGAGGAAAACCACTGACTGTTTCAGAGAAGAAATTTCACTGATAGAATTTGTTACGTGAAACAATTTCACTGATTGAATAAGTGACGGCCAACAGCAGCTGCGAATTACATATTGTTTTCGTTGAATTTAGCCAATTAATTACGATAAATAAATATTTTCACGACAGTTTACTAATTATATTGTGTAATTTGCCGTAGTTTAAAAAAGTAAGAAATTTCCACAGGTGGCCGAGATTGAATACACACACACACTTTTCGATTCGCTTCTATACCGTTACCTTACCATCTCAGCTACTAAATCTAATTGTTAGTAAAGAAGAAAATATGTGTCTTTTAATTACTCATTGAAAGTATGTAGTTTTAAATTGTATGCCCTTTCGCGTGGGGGTTCACCCGTTCCTGACCGCATCTGAGCTATCGTGTTTTGAGATACAAGAGCTTTTTGAAATGAAATATGTTAATATGACGAAGGTTGCCCGAGAGTTCCGATTGAAGCTCAAGTTGCGGCTAAACAAGATTTTCATTGACGTCATCGGACATAAAGTTTACGTGAACTGTGACACACAGTTAATACAGTTGATCTTAGATCGAATCAGAGGATTTTTTTTTTCATTCGCAAATCTTTTGGTTTTTGCGATAAGGAGCTTGAAAGTGGCGTGGTAATGGAAAGTTCCTCGAGGTTTAAGTGTCATTCACGTTGGTAGCCTTTACAAAATTTCGCTGCAATAAAATCAGAACAAAAATAAGTAATAATTGAACGGCGCAGCGTTACGTCGTATTCCTCAGTGTACCTTTAAAGAGTTAACAGATAATTTTATCGTTTTAAAAAAATCTTTATTTACTGTTTAGTAGATGCGTAGTAACCAAAAGAGTAAACAGAAATGGGCAAATTAATTAATATAACACGTAACTTAGCGATGGGATATAAAAATATTACAATAAGAAACCCAGAATAAAGTTCAATCAGTTTAGTTATCTACAACTAATGCCAACTGTTTAACATGCAAGTTAATTTTAAACTTTATTTAATTCTCGACATTTAACTTTCTACTAAAAACATTCAGTTTTTTTTACCGCGGTGGCTGAGCGGTTAGCCTGCTCGCCTCCCACCAAAGCGAATCGGGTTCAATTCCCGGCTAAGCTAAACTTGGATTTTTGCATGTGGGAATCGTGCCGGATACTGCCGCTGGTCGGCGAGTTTTCCCGGGGATATCCCGTTTCTCCCGCCCTTTTATTCCGGCGCTGCTCCATACTCACCCCAATCACCCTCATCGGCTCTCAAGACCTCGCTGTTAAGAGTCACCCAAATCTCTTCACGCACTCAGTTTTCTTATATGCATAATATAGCATATATAATACGTGTAATGTAATAGTTTAGCAGCACGCGGATTTCTATTTGTCGACAACTACTGCTACACGGAATGTCATATTCAGTACACAGGAGCTACTTATGAGTAGAAACTCGGAAAGTTTGCAAATTTATTTGAGGACAAGTTCAACTTCAACCACATGTAGATTTGAGTTTCGCCTTATTTTGGATCTCAGTTAGTTAGACACGCTGTGGACGTCTTTCGACAAATAAAAAACCTGGAAGGAAAAAGAAAGAACGCGGAAGGAAAAATAAACGACCTGGAAGGAAAGGTAAATAAAGTAAATAAATAACCTGGAAAAAAATTAAGAATCTGGACGTAAAACAACGACCTGATATCGTCCTTCTTTTGTTCAGTGGTTAAACTTGAGCATCAGACAATAATTAACAACTGGCTAATGCTCGAGTGCACAAAGGATATGGAGTCCAGCTTGTTGCCGAATGACTACAAGATAAGCACATATAGACGGAATGGCATAGCCAACACCTTTGATGTGGGCGTGCCCATTACCTGATAGGCCGCGCGAGGCTTTGGGAACTGGCCTTGCACCTGATTGGCTACCGCGTGCTGCAAATCTTCCCTATTGGATGGACTACCGGCTGGCGAGGATACAAATCTCTGACCGGTGAACGGAGTTTCGACATGTTGCTGGCTCGTGACGCCATTTTACTGGCGTGTGTGGCTGGAATTTGCGGCTTAAGCGGCTATCTACCCTTCTGCACTCTTGAGGGTCCTGTGATGAAATTTCCGGGTCGTTACTTGTGAGGTGGCAGTCAACGAGTTTCTTCTGAACCAGCAGCGTGATCTGTTGCAAGGTAAGCTGTGTTTTGCTATGTGCTGTGCCTAACCGTCAGCCACTTAAACAGAGTAGTGCAGTTGACGTCACAGCACGCGTGTAATGGGTGCCTCGCCGCCCTCTCGTGAGTGACCGCAATACATTCGGTTTCTCCCGGCTCCACTCTGGTTACTAGTTCCTGCTGCGTACGCCAAGTGTGTACAGCACTGAGCAAGCACCTGCTTACCTTGCAACACTTCACCACACGCCGCTGTTCTCAACATGAACGCTCCACTGGTGCTTATGAGGATAAGAGGATGGCACATAACAGACCGTGCCATTAGTCAAGGAAATATGACGATTGACTTTGTGCCGCTAAATAACACGTCACTTTTCATTAAATGAGTCACGTTTCTATCCAGATTACCAAATCTCTTGGCATTCTGAACCAATAATGTTGTCCAACAGTAACTATTTTTTTTTGTTTCAGTGCTGTAAAAATTATATTTGGCATTTTGACAGATGAATAAAAGTACAATTCCGTCAGATGATATACATGTATTGCATATTTCAAAGGACCGATTAGTTTTATCGTCGATTTTAGCTCCGATCATGTAGTGATGTTCATTCTTTGCAAATTAAACCACACGTGCTTCACAATCGAAGGGCCCTACATGTTTTCTAACCATTTTCTGCACTCGAGCATGTAACAGTGATATCATTATTTACAAAAAATATTCATAATAATTTTTTTTCACATTTGTGAACATTCGAAAATCTACTTCATCCTTTCAGGTGTTGCAAATTAGAAAATTTTTTATACGTGCTGTACACAGCTATTGTTTGGTTGTAAAGAGATTTGGGCGGCTCTTAACAGCGCTATCTTGAGAGCCGATGAGGGCGAAGTGAAGTGAGTATGGAGCGGCACCGGAATGCATTGGCGGGGGACACGGGGGAACCCCGTGAATTCTCACCGACCAGCGGTATCGTCTGGCACGACATGCGAAAATTTGGGAGCGACCCCACCAAGGATTTAAGCAAGATCCCATAGGTGGGAGGTGAGTAGTCTTGCCACTACACCACCGCGGCTCCAATTGCTTAGTTATCGCGACCAGTGACGTTGTAGCGTGCGGTCGGCCATAGTAGTACGAAACATCTGTAACCTAGGACTGTAGCACGATCTACGAGTCAGTCAGAGAGAAGCTGATTAGGCGGTGATCCTCGTAGCGTGCATTACTGTCCTGAGAGAAACACTTTAGCGGAGCTTCAGACAAAAATTGGAAGTTATCACCGTATTCATGTTCGCTCAGTTTAATAATATTTTCCATAGGAACTGTATTTGTTACTTGGAATTACCAACACATCCGATTATTTTTATGTTTATTTATATTAATTATAAATGGCCATACGATTTATAGATAATATATAAGTTAAAATTCCATTTAACTGAAAATAAATTGTTTTGCAATTGGATTGGAAATTTCTGTAGATATACGGAAACTTTTACCGGGATGTAGAGTTAATTTACGGGAAGGCACTCCGTAATGACGAATAACGGAAATGAGTTTCGTAAATATAAAATACGGAAGCTCTTCGTTTTCTTATGGCTTCGATTTTAAGACACGAACAATGCCGATGATACCTGAAGCTTATAAAATCCCATCTTCACAATATTACTTCATGTAAAAAAGTAGTATGTGAGTGGCAAACCACTCATAGAGTGCCAATTCTTTGATTCTTTTTCAATTTCCGCAACAGGACCAAACTTCCTGTATACAACGTGAAATATGCACACAATGAAAATAAAACTATTTTTTTGTAACCTCGTTTTATAAACCGCAAATAAAACAAAATAGCTGGCGCTCTAACACGACTTGAACTAAGAGAAGCGCGTTCGGGACTTTCGTGTAAAATCCATTTACGAAATACAGTATTTCGTGTAAAGGTGTGGTAGGTGAGTAGTTCAAGATATTGCATGTTAATTTTTTCCATTTGTGTGAAAATCCTACTATAGGACAAATTATTTAAACTTTGTTTAATTTCTCTCTTATGCACAGTAAAATACATTAGGAAAAAAAAACATATTTTTCTTACCTATGTTTGTAAACCTGATATGAAAAATCCAACTTGCAAACACACTAAAATGACTAGAAACTAAGAGACGTACATGCATTATCTTATATAAATTCCACTTTTACAACACAAGTTTTTGAGGAAGTGTGCTAGGTGTGTGGATAAAATGTTGGAAAGTCAATCTCTTTCCCAAGTTCAAATCCTGCTTCCGGACAAATTTGTTTAAGCTTTTTATAGTAATTTTTATACACAGTGGAATACCCACATAACGAAGATAAAACTTTTTTTGTTACCCCTTTTATAAAGAACAGATTAAATAAACAAACTTGCAAGTTTATGGACACGTTCCGTGAACTCACGGAGATTTATGTGAAATTCACACAGAGAACGTTGTCAAAAAATCGAAGAGTCCGTAATTTCAGGGAAGATATCTGGATAATTTGTAATCGGTACTTTTCGTATTTTTGCGGACAATTTTTCTAACAATGTATTAACGTCNCAAACTAACTTATGACCTAACTTAAAATAACACCCATGCCTTACCTGGGATTCAAACCCAGATACCCCAGACCGGCGGCGCACCAACCCCACTGTGCCGGCCCGAAAATAAAATACTTTTATGTTCACACAAGTATGAAACGCTTGTAATTCATGACATATTTAAGAATCAACCAAAGAAGCAATAGGTACATGGGGGTATTTTTCGAATGTTTAACTCAAAGATTGTGAAGATACTGCGAAAAGACTGTAATACCGCTAGTGCTTAGCAAAGTCCCCAAGACTTCTAATGTGCGTCTCTGTGCTGTTATTTATTGAAATATCACAGTACTCTGCTTTTTCACTCTTGACGAAGAGCGTGGTCGCAAGCACAGACAATCGTCTGGACTGGCCAATGTGCTCCCTTCTTATTTCTCTTTCAACCTTCTTCGCCCGTGGATTGGCGCCACCCCGCCCCGAGTAGGGCCTCTCCGCGTGTCCACGTAACCTTGTTAGTACACGGTCGCACACGTGACCTTCATTGTTCACAGTCGGCTCTATCTAAACACGCAATGCGAAGCATTGTAGTGCAACATTTTTTAAGATAAGTGAGATAGTAGACCTGTACATTCGAGTTGCTTTTATTTCATTTTCGAAAACTTACGTAACAGCAAAGTTGGGCAATCGTAAATTGTTTCCGTTCACGTGAAACTTACCTGCTGTGAGTATTGAGTGCTGTTAACGTCGTATAAAGTCCCGATTATTTCGGGAATTTGTTCAACAACTAGGTTGACTTTAAANAGTATTGAGTGCTGTTAACGTCGTATAAAGTCCCGATTATTTCGGGAATTTGTTCAACAACTAGGTTGACTTTAAATCTTATTCATTGGTTATACTGGAGTTCAGTTCATTTGGCGGCCCTTTTTAAATTTTACCTTGTAATAAATATAAATTAACAGTGAGACTGATTACGATACTGTGGTAGCAACGATATTGCCTCAAGTATAATAAGGACTGAAAAGGATAGTCTCTGTTAAAATAAATCGCGGAATAACTGANTAGCAACGATATTGCCTCAAGTATAATAAGGACTGAAAAGGATAGTCTCTGTTAAAATAAATCGCGGAATAACTGAGGCTCTAATAACGTGACATCACCTGAATTCAACAGAGCTTTATGGAATTTGCGGTATTCCGGGAACTGAGAATTTCGAGAGTTCGTTTGACGGTGAGGCTAAGTTTGACAATTATGTACACACCTAAGCTGCTGTCATTTGCCGAGTGGCTGGTGCCTTCGCGGTGAGGGGGCCGTGGTCACTCCAGATTTTCGCACGTGAAAATCGTGCCGGACGATGCCGCTGGTTGGCACTTAAGAATACAGAGGCGAAACATCCGTTTGTTCCGCTGACCCGAGTCCCACACGCCAATAAAAGTACTCTGTGACTTTACTCTGAGTACTAGGTTGTACGTGGTTCGCTCGGTCTGGTTCCACATTTGTTACTGACGCACAGGGTTTTATGGCTGTCTCTAAAGTAACAAGATAATACAAGCGTTTAATTTAATGTAAGTCGCGAGCCAATTATGGCGATTTGCAGTCAATATGCTTATCTCTAGTTACGGCAAACCGGGGTCTTTTCCCGGCGTGGTTCACGCCCCAATTTTCGCATGTGGCAAACGTTTCTGTTAGCTGTTTTTGTTTCATTTCCCCGTCATTTAATTTAAATTATTATCCATCCCATCTTGCAGACAGAGCAACGTGGCACAGTGTTAAGACGTTGCGCTGGAATTTTGGAGGGCCCAGTTTCGATTACCGATCCGAGAGTCCTGATGCCAGTGTCTCATGGTCTCATGAGTTTCATTAGCCATTGGGGTATGTTTAGCACTTTCTAAGACAATGCCCTGTATCTGAGACGTTACAATGTATTCAGCAAAGACAGCGTCCAAAATCCCTAACATGTGAGGCATCATTCGTCGTTGAGACTATATTCTGTACTTTAATGAAGAACTGCTGCCATCAATATGAATCACAAATATATATTTCACGTTCCCGATATATGATAAGAGTGTTAGTCCGATACGAGTTATTACAGTCAGGAACACGGAATTTTATCGTTGTAACGTCCAATCGTTTATCTGTGACTGAAAAGGTTAAGTCCTGTCTATCTGCCTTTCTCCATCTCGCTTTACCACCTTCGGCGCTCAGGTCCTCAGCTTAAACACTGCCCGTATACATTCTGTTCACGGTTAATTGAACACTTTTTAAANACCTTCGGCGCTCAGGTCCTCAGCTTAAACACTGCCCGTATACATTCTGTTCACGGTTAATTGAACACTTTTTAAAATCATACTTAATATATACTTTTCTTCCCATTTAGCATCCTTCCGCAATTGTAAAATTGCTCATATTCGTAGGTGTAATGAAATTATCCATGTCTCAGTCAACGTGAAGTTGTTGGAGAAATAAATGTGTTACCTGCGCGCTATTTCGCAATCCACTGTGTGGAAGCAGAAAAAAAAAAACAAACTTGATTAGCTATTAACTTGAATATTTTACTCGCAGTACAACATCAAGACTTGTGACTATTTTCAATTCACTGCTGAAGTTGGCTGGGAGCCCGCATACCAGTGAGCAAGGTAGTAAAGATGCAGTGAATTATTTCAGGTNAATTCACTGCTGAAGTTGGCTGGGAGCCCGCATACCAGTGAGCAAGGTAGTAAAGATGCAGTGAATTATTTCAGGTACAGATAAGTACAAATTTCTAAGCATTGCAACGAACGAAGTTTTTTGTTTAGAACTGCACAAGTTTCAGTGTATAACGTCCTGTCAAACGTTGGGAACGTTTTCTTTTTTAGTTTTGTGTTATTGGCAGCAGATGTTTGTGAGACTGAGGAGAATGTAGTCTCGACAACGAATGATGTCTCCCACGTGACAGACTTCGCCTATTGAACTCTGTTTGCTAATGTGCACAGTGTTTATCATTATCCAATTACTATGCAACGTCCAATATACAGCGTGTTTCTTTAAGTATGTTACCAAGTGTTCGGGGGTAATTCATTACGAAAAGTGTGGCGTAGTCCCACCGTGGTTACTTCCAACTTTTCTGAAGCCCTGCTGAAGTTCTACTATCAAAATATTCCTCCGCCTCATGCAAACAAAGCATAAACAAATCTAGAAAATTGCACCAAAGGGACAGCGCACCGNATCAAAATATTCCTCCGCCTCATGCAAACAAAGCATAAACAAATCTAGAAAATTGCACCAAAGGGACAGCGCACCGCATTCATGCGCACTCACTTTAATAATATGCCGCATACAAAATATTTCTTACTAGGAATTACCAACACGTCAGATTTCTCTGTTTGTATTTATATTAATTACTAATTAAATAATCTATATGATACTATATAAGTAAAAGCTCAATTTAATTAAAATGTAAGATACTGGTATGTTAACAGAAGTATAAAACGCTTGTGATTCATGGCATATTTACGAAACAACCAAACGCGTCATACATTGGATGATTTTTCAACAGGGTTGATTCAAAAAGTATACAAAAAATATGTACGTCTCTGAAATCGGGAAAGTAAAGACCATGTAATTAAAAATACCAGAAACTATTAGGGAGGGATGAAAGCAAACAAATGTGATCAGCGTATCATTGAAATAAAATAAGCAAGGAACGTCTGAAACTGTTAAGTGCAATCAAAATCCCCACAAGTAACGAAATACTGAGGTATTGCAATTATAACATCTCGTTAAATGTTTTACCCCTGAGCATTTGGTGAATTATCAAGACAGATTGGGGCCGCTGTGGCTCAGCGGTTAGACTACATGCCTCGCACCAAGGCGAACCCGGTTCAACCCCCGGCCGGACGATAATGTAACTGGTCGGTGGGTTTTCTCGGGAGTCTCCCATTTCCCCCGCCCCTGCATTCCGGCGCTGCTCCATACTCACCTCGCCCTCTCGTCGGCTCTCAAGACCTCGATGTTAATAGCCGTCTTAATCTCTCCACNGCGCTGCTCCATACTCACCTCGCCCTCTCGTCGGCTCTCAAGACCTCGATGTTAATAGCCGTCTTAATCTCTCCACTCCATTCTCCATAAACTGTA
The DNA here is from genome assembly GCA_002778355.1 of Clitarchus hookeri. Classification (NCBI taxonomy): domain Eukaryota; kingdom Metazoa; phylum Arthropoda; class Insecta; order Phasmatodea; family Phasmatidae; genus Clitarchus; species Clitarchus hookeri. Next base: position 475,887 of record NQII01001479.1, on the reverse strand, counting down.
CATATGTATTTTATTTCATTGTTCTTAATAAATCACCTTCCAAACGTTTTATCGTGCGAAAAGAAACACGCTGTATAGACCACAGCAGTGGTTAACGGTAAGGGCGGATCCAGAGGAAAAATGTTTTTTTGGCNTATCACCATGCAAGTAATAAACAGAGTTTGCACATTTCACCGCACTCGGAAGTTAACGTCTAAGGCTAAAATAAAATATATATATACTTTTTTTTTTTATTATCATTGTTAATGAGAGGGCTTTCAAAAGTGCTCACTTGAACCGCGAATAGCCTGAAATTGTATACACATAGTTTATTCTTCCTTCTTCCATAATTTGTAAAAAATTAACGTTGCCTGGGTCTGATCTCTTTATTCATGATTCGGTCAAGTGAAACTGTAAAATTACCAGAAAAGTAAATATTTTACAAATTGGTTAAATATTACCCTTGTATGCGTTAAAATAAAGAAAAAGCAAAATGAGAAATTTCAGTATTCCCAAATGTATACCCAACAATTTTAGTTCAACGTTAAGGCAAGGAACTACTTTCTCTGCATCGTTACCAACTTTACCGGATGTTTACTATGGGTTTAGTGTGCCTGTTAACATATGCAGGCAGCGGAAGTGACTTTTTTCAATGGTTGATTTCTAAATTGTTCAATTAACTGTGAACCTCGTTCGCTCTTCAGTCCATCCGCGTGCAACTTGGGGGTCCGCGGTGGTGTAGGGGTCAGACCACTCGCCTCCCACCAAGGTTACCCTGGTTCGATTCCCGGCGGTGTCACTCCCGGATTCTCGCACGTGGGAATCGTGCCCGACGATGCCGCTGGCTGGCCGGTTTTCTCGGGATCATACGTTCTCTTTGCTCCATACCCACCTCGCTTCACCGATGTTAATATCCGCTCAAATATCTCCACTTCACGCATGCAACTTGAATGTGCTGGCTTGCACCCACGTGTGTTTTAAATGTAGGAAAACTGTTTCCGTGTATTAACGTGGTATTAAAACTTTAATGTTTAAATTTTTGCTCACTAAACTTATAAAGTTTTTTTTAATCATATGAGGATAATAAATGGCATGTCGTGAACATATTTAAGTTCTATTTAAGTTCCTAACGACATCATATTTACATGAATTAGTGTTGCGGCGTACACGCTGAAATCAAAACAGTTAAAGCTGCATCAAATCAGCGAATTTGACTCCGGATCTGTTAAAACTTCTCAACTTAAATCAGCAAAATTTTACTGATCAATCTAGTTGCTGGTATTCACTGATTAAACAGTCATTTCCACCAAATCGTCAGGAGAAAACAACTCGTTAACTGAAGATTCAAGTAAATTAATTCTTCAGATAATAAATCACTTATTCAGATTTAGAGTACATTGTGATGTTAATTTTATATTTGGCGGAAGGATACGCTACCGGCGGAAATGTAGATCCTGAGCCTTGAAAGTGCTCAGTTTTGTTTTTATGTATCCCGCATCTCGCCTACATTTCCATGCTCGCGCATATAAAATAATCTGCTCTGTCGCTAAGGATTTTACACTACTCGAAAGTAGGTACTTTGTTTATTATGTCGTTAATCATTACTAACAAACATATAATTTTTCCTTATAAAATAGCCCTACTCAAGATTTCACAGTCATTTACATACTTATTTTCTGATTGGCAGTTGCCACCGTCAGAACACAGACCTCTGTTGGACTTGGCCAAACGAAATGAAGCCACCAAGAGTTTCACGCATTTGCTATTGGCGCAGAGTTACGGATGGCGTGTGGGACGAGCTGACGTCCAATGACACACGCTAACATATACTTCTATGACACCTGGTCTGTCACAAAATTATATCGCAAAACGATAGGGTCTCTAGCCATCACAAGCCCACTTCATTTAATACCATGCTTTGCAAATGTGAAATATTGTTCAGAATGAAAAGTTGTATATGTGGTGCGCACCTTCGGAGGATTGTGAGCACAAAACTTCACACTAGCAGTGGTCATGCTGGAGGTTTGAGGCCAGACAACGAAGAGAACTCCCGGACATACTTGGGCAGTGCCATGCCGGGGCTCACAATGTGCGGACTGGGTAACGAGAGAAACTTTTCGCCAACAGGGACGGCGCTCGTTTACAAGCCATGAAGTACACGCGGCAGACTGTTGTATCTGGAATATGTACAGAGATTACGTATGTGTGCTATGATTACAGTAGTAAAACATATAAGGGACTCCAGTGGTTGAACTAGCGCCAAAGGCAACCTCCACATTACCCATAGAGATAATTGCGGTNCGCCAACAGGGACGGCGCTCGTTTACAAGCCATGAAGTACACGCGGCAGACTGTTGTATCTGGAATATGTACAGAGATTACGTATGTGTGCTATGATTACAGTAGTAAAACATATAAGGGACTCCAGTGGTTGAACTAGCGCCAAAGGCAACCTCCACATTACCCATAGAGATAATTGCGGTGGTTACCAGGGGAAATCACACCCGAATATTCTAATATAACAATGCGCACTGCACTTAAACTGACACAACGCCTGTTCCATTGTCACAGCCAATAAGCAATGGGTGAGTGAAGTGAGTGAGGAGTCTTAGGCGGCTCTTAACATCGAGGTTTTGAGAGCCGATGAGGGTGAAGCGAGGTGAGTATGGANGTGAGTGAGGAGTCTTAGGCGGCTCTTAACATCGAGGTTTTGAGAGCCGATGAGGGTGAAGCGAGGTGAGTATGGAGCAGCACCAGAATGCGAAGGCGGGGCAAACGGGAGATCTCCGAGAATACCCGCCGACCAGCGTTATCGTCCGGCACGATTCCCACATGCGAAATTCTGGGGGTGACACTGCGGGGAAAATAAACCGGTTCGCCAAAATGGGAGGCTAATAGTCTAACCATTACGCCACCGCGACCCCATGCCACTTTTTTTTTTTTATTGACTGCTGCCACATTACTGGGTTGTTCTGGGCTCGAGCTTGCTTATTGCTGGCTCACGGCTGTACAGACTGTGTCGGAAGAACTGCGGCCCAGTAATAAAGTGNTTTTTTATTGACTGCTGCCACATTACTGGGTTGTTCTTGGCTCGAGCTTGCTTATTACTGGCTCACGGCTGTACAGACTGTGTCGGAAGAACTGCGGCCCAGTAATAAAGTGCAGCTAAATAATAAATGATTGAATTCTACAGGGGCCACGATGGTGTAGTGGTCAGACTACTCGCCTCCCTCCAAGGCGAACCGGGTTTGATTACCTGCGGAGTACGCACCCGGATTTTTGCATGTGGGGATCGTGCCGGACTATGCCGCTGGTCAGCGGGTTTTCTCGGGAATCTCCCGTTTCCCCCATCCTTGTATTGCGGAGCTGCTCCATACCTCGTTTCTTTCTCATCGGCTCTCAAGACCACGATTTTAAGAGCCGCCCAAATCTCAGCATTGAATCCTACGTTGCAACGGGAAGATTTCGCGAAATACTAGAGGTTCTGCGATAGGGCACATGCAAGGAAGACTATTGGCCACTGATGTTCGCTGTGTACAATACCGCCCAACGTATAGTTACAGAGTAGATAAGTACACAGATACCAAATGGCGAGGCGATTGATTTGTTGTGGGGGAGGGGGGGCACCCATTCTACGAGTGGTTGTACGAGGCTCTAGGAACTGGTCTTGTGCTTGAATGGCTGCCACGTGCTGGGAAAGGTTTCTTATTGGCTGGACTGTCGGCTTTTCGACATGCTACTGGCTAGTGACGTCATTCTGCTGGCGTGTACAGCTGAATTTCGAGGTACAAGCGTATATGTTTACCTCTTTACACTTAAGTACTCTGTGAGATTACCATCCGGTGCAACAAGTGGAAGATCGTGGACACGGAAGTTGTTTGGGTCAAACCCTTTCAGCCGTAGGTAAAGTTATATGTATAGTTGTAGAAAATAAGTTATTCGTTCTCGGACGTGTACCTGCATCATCATAATGTTCGGATGAGTAAAGATTTTTGGGCGGCTCTTATCATCGAGGTATTGAAAGCTGATAAGGGCGAAGCGACTGTACAGCGCGCATAAAAATATGTCTTATTTGTAACACCTGAATCCATAAATAAAAACAGGTATGGAAGTGTTGAGTACGGGGAAGAACTGTACATTTATCTACAGACAGTGCTGTCGTCTATACTGAGAGACACGTTCAACATTAAATGACTACTGAGTGGGGTCAATTCACGAACCTTATTCTCTTTATAAATTTTGGAGGGGGCGAGGCCCATGGTAAAAAGTATGGGGGAAAAGCCTCACACCTCCTTCTAAGTCGGCGCCTTAAGACTTTAAGGCTCCCGCCTAACTGGGGCTTGAACTGAGTTGCACAGTGTTAGATCACGTATTTCTGCGAAACTCTTGAACATGCGTCCAATGTGCTGACCTACGAAAANACTGAGTTGCACAGTGTTAGATCACGTATTTCTGCGAAACTCTTGAACATGCGTCCAATGTGCTGACCTACGAAAAGAACACACACTTCAGACGAGAGAGCTGTTGAGTGCTTTCAATACGTCACGCACATTAGAAACACCATTTTTGAGTACACAAAAATGGCAAAAAAACGGCTCTTTTAAAGCGTTGCATCTCAAAATATATGCGTCAGAAACATACAGAATTAATCAAAGACCCTGCATTCAACCTNAAACATACAGAATTAATCAAAGACCCTGCATTCAACCTTGCTGCAGACTTTACACTAATAAAATAATAGGGTCACCGCTGAAAGTCCCATAGGCGCACACAGTGCGACGAGACTGCACTTCAGTTCAGAGCCTTGTGCTTAGTGGCGATGGCGTACTTGATGCGCGAGGCAGTGTCGCCCTTANCGAGACTGCACTTCAGTTCAGAGCCTTGTGCTTAGTGGCGATGGCGTACTTGATGCGCGAGGCAGTGTCGCCCTTATCGCTCCCGCGCCTGTCGGTCTCGACGAGGAACAGTCCGAGTATGCGGCAGCCTTTAAGAAAATAATAAATCAGAATAAGACGATTCTGGGACGATTTTTGTGTTTAGAAACAAAGGAACGCAGCAGTAAGCAAAGCGGAAAGACCGTCCTCGAGTGGCAGCACAGACGCTCGAGACCTACGCGGCAGTTTGGAGGTTTTCAGTGGAAAATGGCTGGCGCGAACACGCGTCACCGGCTAACTTGAGCTTGAGCCACATACGGCAAGCAACTGCGCAGACGTTTGGTCTATGCCAAGTCTCTCTCACTGCATCGCGGAACGAACACAAAGCGTGCTAGTTGATTGGCGTTGGTAGAGTTTATCGAGGAAAAAGTACACATTTTATTGCTTCTGCTTATTCTTTTACGTGCAAACTGGGCGCACAAGTTTCTGCCACAGTGAGAAAGTGAACCCAGGTTCTCCATTTGAAGTCCGAAAATGAAACTACTTAACCCATTCAGTACCACTGTTCACAACTGTGTACATAATGCAAAAGAAGGTTATGGTTGGCCGGTGTGTTCATGTATATTCTAATAGCGGTTATTCACACTTTTCAAATCAAATCTTTCAAAAATCACTCCATTTACTTTGTGTTTGGTCGTTTAATGAATATTTAATGTGTCACAAGCATTGTATACGTCTAATAAAATAAAAGTGCCTTATTTTTCGTTAAACTGAACCTTTACTTGTATTTTATCTATAAACTAGCCTAACTGGCCACGCGTTCCTGTGGCATAACAAATGTTGGTTTTATTCATTTCTGTGAAATTAATTGAAAGAAGTATATGTATTTTCAAAATCTTTAAACAATCGAAGAAAAACATTGAGAACAACAAACTGAAATGTTCAAACAGACATCTGTGAACAAAGGCGCTTCCTGACGCGAAAGCATGGTAAAAATNGAGAACAACAAACTGAAATGTTCAAACAGACATCTGTGAACAAAGGCGCTTCCTGACGCGAAAGCATGGTAAAAATGAGCTTTTTGCAGATTTTAGTACCTTTGCAGGCAATGCAGATAAACAAGAAAGGTGTACAAACACTCGTGGGAACGAAAGGAAGGTTTATAAAAAAACAGAATGAAAATTGGTTGATTTTTTCGGGAGTTATATGCGTCCGAACAAACGTACGCAACATTTATATATATATATATATATATATATATATAGATTATAATATTCAATTTATAATTAATATGAATTAAAACACTGAGAAAATAAGTGTGTTGGTAATGCTTAGTAAGAAATAGTTTTTGTGCAAAATGTTATTACACTGAGTGCGACATTTTCGCCTCCACATACTTTTTTTTCTCTAATTTTAACGTGGTTTCGTGCCCCGTATAAATGTCTCAGTAAATTCGCTGGCATTGGAAACGTGTACCGATTTTTTTTAAACAGTAAGAAAATGTTTTTTTTAATTCGTTTATTCCCATGTCAATTAATTGTTACCTGCGTTGCAAATAAGTTAATGTTGTGATCCGTACTGTGTGACATCAGAATATTAGTTTCGCAGTCACAACACAGAGAGCCTACGGCTTGGTCCTCAGCACTGGTGGCGTGAATCNTGACATCAGAATATTAGTTTCGCAGTCACAACACAGAGAGCCTACGGCTTGGTCCTCAGCACTGGTGGCGTGAATCATTCGTAAAACGGAACAGTAGTTCGAAGCGGAACAATTCCTGCGCGCCCGGCCAAGTATGACTTTCGTGTGCAAAACTTGTTCCAAACGCGAGCACCGAGACTGCGTGGGTCTACTGTCGCAAATCTAATACCCTTAAGTAAATTGACCATTTCAGGCTCATATAAATAATATCGTTCGAAGCTTTGCGACAAAAANCAAATCTAATACCCTTAAGTAAATTGACCATTTCAGGCTCATATAAATAATATCGTTCGAAGCTTTGCGACAAAAAAAAATTTTTTGTTCAGGACTACACTAGAATACACCGTTCACGGTAAACTGAGCACTTCTGAAAGCCCTGCTCAAGATCTTGCATGCACGTTGTGTGTTCGCCCACCACATGCTAAATTTACATTGCCCTGGACCTGGTAACTTTAATCATACGTCGCTCAAGTAAAGCTGTGAAATTATTAGAAAAGTAATTTTTTTTTACAAATTTGATAATTCGTACACTTAATGTGTATTAAATAAACAGAAAACAAAATAAATTATTTAAGTACTCGCAATCGTTTATCGTACACATTTAAATTTAATTTGACGTTAAGAAATGAAACTACTTTCCCTGCGTCGTTACCAACTTTACTGAGTGCATGACAGTCGGCGTGCCCATTAAAACATATTCAGGTAGAGTCAATGACATTTTTCGAAGGTTTTATTCAAAAGTGCTTGTATTACCGTGAACAGACTTTACCAGTGAAACGGTCTGCCATATGTCCGGACCAATAAAAAATGTGTTTGTGCTACTTGTTACTGGCAGTTACTGTTTGTGATACTACGTAATGCGTATGTCTCGGCAACGAATGATACTTCTCGCATGCCAGGGAATTATTACTCGTGGCGCAGTTTTCTGATGTGTGGCGCCCAGGTAGTAACACCGCGTTTTGTGCGACGTCCCAGATATTGGACGCCGTGACCGGAAAGGCTGACGTCAGTGAGTGGGCCCCTTGTCCAGCGCGAAGTGAGGCAACGAGAGTGCAGAGTGGTCGAAGAGGCCGGTCGCCGTCGGCTGGCAGCTCTCGGTCGCAGCAGCCACGGCGGAAATGTTTGACAGTTGCTAGCGCTCGCGAACCTGTTGACGCTGTACCGACCCGGTGACCTCTAACCTGCCTCGGTGACTGCTGGCCTTCACACACATCCCCTGCCCGAAGCTGTG
>NQII01001479.1:449825-468053 GCA_002778355.1 Clitarchus hookeri | reverse complement strand
GGGGGGGGGTAGTTGGCGGTACGCACCACGTTTCCCAGCCGCCGTTGTTGCACGCCGGGAACATGGCGGACGTTGCTGTTGGCTAGTCGTTGATTTTTATTTCTTGAGGCACTTAAGCTGGGTTTACAATAAAAAAAATTAATGCGTTAAGAAGTATGCAGTAAGCGCTGATCTTGCATAAGGAAACACGTCTTCTGTATATGCAGTTTCCAGTTAATGTTTTAATTCGTAATTCCAGCACATTTTAAATATTTTTTATAGTTGCGTTTTTGTAAATAACTGTTTTCCGCCAACAAAACCGACTGCTTTATTCATATTGGTCGTCGCCTTGTAAGTTTCACTTAATACATATAATAAAACACACTCTCATTACTCCTGCACACGTCTTAACGCATAATTTAACGTATTGTTTTTATATTGTATATCCAGCTTTATTCCGGCACAGTGGCAAAGTGTAGGCAAGTATACAGATATTAAACGGTATGGCGTACCCATTCTGGTATTGGCTCCGCGAGGCTGTGGAACAAGTCTTGTGTCTGGTCGGCCTGTGTGTGCTGCGTAAGATCCCCTATTGGCTAAGCTGCAGGCGGGCAAGTAAATTACCAGGCGCTGATTGGCGAACGGCGTTCCGACACGTTGCTGGCCAGTGTCAATTTTGCTGGCTCGTACGGTTGGAGTTCACGTAATAAGCGGATGTTTCACTTCTGTACTTTTAATCACTCTGTGTCAGTGGGTTCTCTTGCCGTCTGTGTCCTCCTCTCGTCCTACGTTTCGCCGCGACCCACGTGACATGTCCAAACTGGCAGTCAATAAAAGGATAGGGAGCATTTTCAGCCCACTTAGAGAAGGAAATGCAAGCTTATATGGCCACCTGCCTGGCTGTGTGTCTCTTGTGCGTGTGTGACTTTAGCCTTTGTCTTTTGAACGCGTTCACCGAATTTCATCAACCTCGGGACATTGGCGGTTCTTAACACTCGGCTTCACCTATTATGCAGGAATTCTTCTTTTTCGTGTCATAGTTTCAGATTCGTAGTAATTGCCGACAATAATACCTCTAAAGCTGAAATTTTGAGTCGAAAAAAAATACGAATTTCTGCATAATAGGCGAAGCCGAGCCTTTTATAATAATTCTTGATCATGCCAGTTACGTACTTTCAAAATGGTGGCGAATGACGTTTATCGTTTGCTTGTTTACGCATCGGCCACTTAAACGCAGTAGTGCAGCTGACGCCACAGCACGTGTGTAATGGGTGCCTCGCCGCTCTCTCGTGAGTGGCCGCAATACATACAGTTTCTCCCCCGTCTCTACTCTGGTTACTGGTTCCTGCTGCGTGCGCTGAGTGTGTACAGCACACGCCACTGCTAGTAATAGGGAAACAAGTTCTTTGCCGGCTTAAGTACAGCGTGCATCAAAGAATTTCTAATTTGCAGCGTCAGAAATTATAAATTTACGTGGAAATAAATTTTTTTTTGTAATTTTAATACTAATTGTTATGACCTCCGGTTTTTGCGAAACGATTAAAGCGAAGGCTAGAATTCAATATCACAGTGCTCACTTGCAAATTCAATGCAGTTATTGGCTGGGTATTTCTGTTAGACGACAATTTCATACCTGGCCGGGCCAATCAGAATTAAGTATTCTTCTGATCATCCATTATTTTCAGGCAGACTGGTAAGACGCGCGGCAATCAAACCTATCCAATCACAAAAGCGGATCGTAGCTAGAGTGTTTTGGAGCATAACTGGTCGCGGAATCGTTTCGCAGCAAAAAAAAACAGTTGCCCCTACTAATTGTTGACAACCTTTAGTTCAGGGGGTGGGGGTTGCAACCCCCTCCTCCTGGTTACGCCCTTGCTATCACCACTCTGATGTCGTGTCCCGAGTGAGACTCGAGCTGCGCGCATTGTGGCGGTCTGTGGACGCCAACAATCGTCGCCGGCAGGCGTAAAGCCACGCATATGCTGATCACGGTCAACTGAGCACTTCTAAAAGCCCTAACAATCATATATTGATATGCATCTGCTTATGCTTTCACCACGGGTAACATATCCATTGCAATGGGCCCGATCACTTTATTTATACCCCAGTCAAAAGTGACACTGAAATCATTATAAAAGTAAACATGTTAAATATATGCTAATTCATACACTTATGCGTAGGGACGCCCTGATTTCACGAAAATATTCTTGCACGTGCTAGATTTCGATAGCCTACGGGTGTGCCAACAGTTTTCTTTTGCTTATTGGCGGCGTGTCTTTGTAAAGATACGTTTTCCCACTTGATTGGCCAATCAGAATTAAGCAACTTCAACACTGTACGTCTGTGATTCGCGCTCAGATACCTAAGACGTCTAACACACGAAATTTCTCCAATTGCGAAAGTGGATCTGAGCCAAAGTGGTACGAAATACAACTGGTGTGGAATCTTTTTCGCGAAAATCGGTGTCCCTACTTATGCGCATTAAAAACTGAGAGCAGAACCTTCCAGTATTCACAAATATTTACCTAGCAATTTTAATTCAACGCTAAGACACGGGACTAATTTCCCTCGCGTCGTTGCCAACCTCGCCGGGCCTGCCAGTCATCGTGCCCGTCAAGATAGATGCAGGTAGTGGCAGTGATGTTTTTCAAACGTTGGTTTCGAACCTCTACCACGCCGGGCTGCACTTGTTCTCGGCGCAACGGCCGGCGAAGCAAGGCAGATGTCGCCCGACCTTGTGGGCCAAGGCCACGAGGAGCGGCGTGTTGACGTGGCCTTGCTCGTGCAGGCACGGCCGACTGCGATGTTTACAGCGGCGACCAAGGCCACGGCGGGGGTTTCTCACGCCGACACGTGGGGCGTCGACGACCAAGCTTGGAAGCGTCGTCGTCGTACGTCGGCGTGACGCGCTTCGGTGATGCACGGGAGATGTCTGTAGTCTAGAGCAGCTTCTTGATACCGGTTGGTTTGGAAAACACGTCTTGAAATGTCTCGGGCTCTAGCAGAATGTTTTAGAAAATAGTCATTTCACGCTTTCACAATTTAACTTAACGAAAGGAAGCTGGGCGTCTCATTCTCTTTTCAGACCTGATATCATTTATGGTTTCAGGTGTTGTGCAGAAATAATTTTTGATGCCTGCTGCACTTTAACCCGACAAAGGTCGTGTTTCGTGATCAAAACCAATACTGTAAGCGGTTGGCCTTGTGCTCAGCTTTATAAACAATAACCATTTGTAACCTGTAACAGCCACACAGTTTGCGAATCAGTTACATTTCGGGAAACTGTTCGGGCATGAAGCCTCTTAGTATAGAGTATACTGGACAAAAATAATCTTCCTGTGCGTTGATGTCCACAACTGTGTACTTCAGGCGTGAATTAATTATCTTAAACTTCTGTGACTGCAAAGGAATGATTAGTCGCCCACATAAAATTTCGATCAATGGAACATTCCCACGTTCATTTCTAGAAATTCATTTAACTTTACCGGACGCTCTCTGAAACATTTATAAACTTCATACACGGTAGGTTTGGTCAGATGCATTGCAGTGCAGGCGAAACAACGAGTTGGCGATCATCAAATGAACACTAATCCAACAAATTCACCGACATGAGTTGTCTCTTCTTTGTACGTGTGAGTTCCGTACCTCTGAAGAGCGCCATCACTTCTTTACACGCTAGTAGGGGTCACGGTGGTAGAGTGGTTAGACCACTCGCCTTCCACCTCAGCGAAAACCGGGTCCGATTCCCGCATTTTCAAGCAATCGTGCAGGAAGATGCCGCTGGTGGGCGGGTTTTCTCTGGGAGCTCCCGTTTCCCCTGCCCTTGAATTCCAGCGCTGCTCCATTCTCACCTCACATCGCTCTCATCGCGCTTAAGACTTTGATGTTAAGAGCTGCCTAAATCTGTCCACTTCATTCCACAGCAAGGTTAAATCTACAAAGGGCGGAGATGGAGATTCCAAGTAAGACTTTCAAAAGTTCACAGTTAACCGGAACAGCCAAACGCTGAATCTCTGAGCAGCGGGTACGAGGCAGCTAGTGGCGGAGGAGGTGGTTAATTTAATTTGGAATATGAAACTTGACCTGAAGGAAAAAAAGGGGCGGGGGGCGTAATTAAGAGGGCGGAAACTCGGAATGTGTGAGTTACAAACCTTTTTAACTCTGGGAGTCGATAAAATTTGCCTCCGGCTCCAGCCAACGCTATCCCACTTCCTCGCTGCCTTACCTTGCAAAGTCATCCAGTGCCCCGTCGGACATGACACGAGAAACCTAAACTCGCCAGCGTAAGTGGAATAGATTGTTGAACGCTGCGAGTAAATTACACACATTTTTAAAATAAAAATCTGTGCATCTGGACCTCTCTTTTATTATTAACGGCCACTGAGTAAGACAAAATTTGTTTGGCGCAACTAAATTAATCTTGCAGGAACAATGAAATATTTAGTTGTTGAATCTAAATAGTTTTGTTGTTCTTGTTTGGCTGCCCCTGACTGTAAGATTTGGTTGGTGCAAGTGAAGATCTGTTTTGATCTACGTCCTTTAGCAGTTTCGGTATTTATAAAAACTTGTGAAAGCACGACCCAGACTCGAACCCGGATCGTTGCACCCGAGCTCTACGCTCCAGCAACCTCAGCTTGAGTGACTACTCATGAAGTAGTAAAGTTATTAAGCATAGGCAATTCAAATACTGGACGAGGAACGTAAAACAAATTAAGTGTTACAGCTTTACATTTTAGTTTCGTGTTGAACTTGTTTTATTGGAACATAGTACAATTATTAATAGGCATCAATAAATCCACTAACAAACACTATTACTACCTTAATTGTCACAAAAATTCCAAACATTCGAGCTGTATATTCAAACGGAGGTAATGAAATGAGTGGCCAAGCAAATATATGCAGTTGATTCATCAAAACATTTTGTTGACAATGTGTTATTTTTTTTTGGCTCAGCATAGAGGTTTTGTTTACCCAAGGGCGTATTTAGTTGTATGAACGAAATCAATTTTGTTGCTTATCAGGTTTTGTTTACTCGACAAAATATTTTGCTGAGCTACTAAATACATGCTTGGCCATATAGAAACATGTTATTTTGTTATCTGGAACAAACCTTTCTCCCAGTGTAGGTTTTTCCATGATTTTGGGGCGTGCCTAGAGATATTGGAAAATAGCGAAAAAAATTTTCAACCTACATATTCTAGATAAAACTTTAGCTAATTTATTATTTTATGGCTCGATGATCAATTTTTAGACTCGGCTAAGTTTTCAGACCAATCACAAACGTTCCGCTTTAGAGTACCAGAGTTTTCATTGGCCCACGGAAATGGGATAGTTAGCTTCATGCATGCATGGCAGCCAGTAACGAAATAAAGCAAACTGTTGGTAATCCTGCTAGAAGTCAACTTTTCCTGCGGTAATTGAGCATCTCTAGGCTTGCCTACAGAAGCAGAGCTGCACGCGTAGTATAAATCGGTCTTATAGCGCCACCTTTTTTTTTTTTGGACATGTTTAAGTCGCCCAATGCCTGTACACTTTTGAGAGTAGTTGGCGTCCAGTTTACTTTGCAGTGCTGCTGGCTCTAAATCCAAATGTATTAAGGCATTGCCCACGAAAACATTTGATATTTTATATTTATACCGCTTAGTGTTCAACTTGTAGACATTACCAGTAGTTACTCTTTCCTCGCAAAAAAAAAAAAATTAGTGAAATTTTACTGTTTTATAAAAGTACTAATAATGACAACTAACCTACGTAGAGAAATGAGATAATTCATCCTGAATGAAGATACGAAAACCTACTTCGAGATGATTATAAAATGGACGAGTAAATGTTTTAGCGATTTAAAAAAATTGCTGCAAATAGGGAATTCTTGCATGTAATTGGTTAGTGGATGCCCATGAATGTTTGTTACATAACTCATGCTAAGCATGCCTTGACATTAATACAGTTGTCCTCGTTAAATNTACTGAATGAAGATACGAAAACCTACTTCGAGATGATTATAAAATGGACGAGTAAATGTTTTAGCGATTTAAAAAAATTGCTGCAAATAGGGAATTCTTGCATGTAATTGGTTTGTGGATGCCCATGAATGTTTGTTACATAACTCATGCTAAGCATGCCTTGACATTAATACAGTTGTCCTCGTTAAATACTCTGCTCATAGTTTGGTTTATTTTATCTGTACATTGCAAAAACAGCAACATTTTAACTTTAGCATGTTATTTTGCAAAAACCGTTCAATCTACAAAAATGTTATCAGAGGGAAAATGTAGTCAAAGATGCTGTCTGCGAGTTGAACGGTATGTGGTCCAAATATAAGAAAACGTACTTTTTTCGTTGTCAACGGCCTTAAAACTCTTAGCTTCTGGGTTTTAATCCCTTCGAAGTAGAAATTTAAAAACAAACCAACACGGCTAAAAGGCAAAAGCCAAGGGTATTCAGATAGTGGCCGCGAAATTTCGCACACACTATCGTACATTTACTGAGTCAAGTAGGTGTTCGCATTATTGTGTAGGTATGACAACTCTTACATATCCCCTTTCAGTTGACGGTTCCTGGTGTTGCAGACAATAAATTTTATGATGTGTGCTGTACTAAAGTCGACACAACACTTTTTTAGTTGGCACGCCCAATGAGGCTTTGTGTTCTGCTATAGTCATAACCTAGACCTTTAACACGGTTAGCCATTGAGGTTATAAGTGCAAAGTAAAGACCGAAAATTATCTTCATGTGCGTTGTGTGCACAATTGTAATAGTAGGCCTATATGCTGTTCCCGTTAAGTTTCCAAGTAAAAAGTGTAAAGTTAGAACTTGTAGATATCATGCACGAAATGCTGATCAAAAATCTATCAAGCAGCTCCGGCTATTAAAAAACATAGCTGAAATGTATCAATCTAATGTAAATGAGTTATGTGTTATTTTGTTAGCTTCTAATTTCAGTCATAGAAGTGGAAACCAGTGCTTCTTCAGGCAAGCAACTAACGGGCAAGTAGAGTTTATTGCGTCTGCGACGGTTAAAGCGGTCCCGTGGATCTGTCTAGCGAAGTTGTCGCAGCGACAAGTGTCTCCACTTGCAGGTGACCTGCTTTCGTTGCACATCGAGATGCATTATTCATGGGGTAATTGTGTCCCCGCGCAAACCCATTGTCCCTGCCGTTAACTGAGAGGCGTGGAGGGCGTCGCATGGTGTCGTAAAACCCTGGGAGTGCTTATGATAATTTGAGCTGCGAGTGTCGCCTTCTCCGGAGAAATACGTTCTCGGTATAGGCTGTCCACGGTAAAGTTAGCACTCGTGAGGCACTAGTTACTTTTCTTCTACCAGCCCTTTTTTTTTTATCCCGCCCACCACTTTTTAAAATAAATATTGCCATGTAAGTAATAAACACAGTACATATATTTCACCGAACTCGAAGGTTAACATCTAAAGCTACAATAAGATATATTTATAGACAATTATTCCAAATGAGAGGGCTTCAAAAAGTGCTCACTTTACCGTGAATAGCGTATAGGTATCTGGAGACGCTGTCATGTTAGGTTCGCTTTAAATAAGAAACCAGTTTGACATTCGACCTTCGCTCATCCGACACTCCTGTAGCAATCTGAGCCACTGGTAAACATTTAGCTNCCGTGTGTCTTATTCGAATAGGGGACGCGGTGGTGTAGTGGTTATACTACTCGCTTCCCTTCTAGGCGAAGCTGGTTTGATTCCCGGCGGGGACGCTCCCGGATTTTCGCACGTGGGAATCGTGCCTGACGAAGCTGCTGGGGTGGGTTTGCTCAGAGACCTGCTGCCAGACGTGGTCTTGTACAACCTTCTACACGTGTAACTAACAATCAACCTCAAACTCTGAGGGGGAGGGGGAGATTCCTGATAAAAAAATAAGACGAAAATGTATGTAATTTTTTCCCCTTCAGTTATTATTATGCGCTCCCAAAAATCGAATTTTTGGAATGATTTTCGTTACAAATATCAGGAATTACTTGCGATTAAGCAACAAATTTGAGAAAAGTGTTTTGTAGAACGGAAATCTTACACCTGTGAAAATTTCGTTCGTAATATCATCCTCCCTTACGAGGAAAATAGTGGTGCTGTTTCGTAACAAAAAAAAAACACAGGCTGGCAGCCCCTATTTGCCTAATAAGAAATAGTTTTAATTCAAAATACGATTAAATTGAGTGCGCACGTTCGCGTTGCATTATAACTTTGGTGCTATTTTCTAAACCATGTTGAATTTGGTTAGTGTGAGGGGGAGGAATATCCTGAAAGTAGAATTTCANACTTTGGTGCTATTTTCTAAACCATGTTGAATTTGGTTAGTGTGAGGGGGAGGAATATCCTGAAAGTAGAATTTCATCTGGGCTTGAGAAAAGTTGGAAGTAACCATGAATGGATTACAAACCCTACATCACTGCCTTCTGTGACTGTTTCTTTTTTTTTACGCGATGATGTTCTTTGCGAGCGAATTGCAGACGTTCTGCAGACCACTGCAGGCGTGAGCGTGGATTTGTCGCAGATAAGTCGCTGCTGTGATATTGCGGTACTTGAAACATCGCCCTTAGCGCTCGCTCCACACTAATGTGCCCCAGGCACGCGCAACATGGATAAAGCACTTTGCTCCCTCATAGACGGAGGTTCTCCGGGACATCTCCTATACTTTCTACTAGTGATGGGCAAAATCGAATGAAAACAATTCCAATATTCGATTGTGGCAGTATAATCGAATTTTCCATTTTTGTTTGTGATAGTCGAAGTCGAATCAATCATTAGGTTTGAAGTTTTCCTTCTTGACAACAGATAGCACTAGGTGCACTACAACATTTACGTAATTTATGAAGGTCATCAGCAATTGATATTTAACTTCCTGCCATTTTTTTTCCAAGGATTTAAAATTTTCTCTTTGCATTTTATTTTTTAAACACAGTTTATGTCGAATATTGTACCTAAGGTAAGCAAAAATTCACCCAACATTTACTTTGTTAAATGAAGCATGATTCACTTCAGTCTTGCGAATATGTGCATTCGTTTCACATATGCGAATGTGCATACATATCTCCACGAAGTGAATATTTCATATTCCAATATCAGGGAAGAGAATGGCAACTACTGCAATAATTCGGATTCTGAAAATAAATTTTAGCAATTGTTTTCAGTTTCGTAACTTTTCGTGAATGGCAAAGAGCTTTTAACTCATCAAAAATATTTGAGAAAATTTATTTATCCCTGAAACGAGAACCGATTTTGAATAGAAATAAAATAACGTAAAGAGCATTTTATCTCAGTTCCAAAGGTTTAGGACAGCCCCGGAATACACATTTGGGCGAAAAATGATAGGGAACTTATAACGTTACCTTTTTGAAATGCAAATAAATATAATAACTTCTTATGAACACAAGTGTTATAACTGCATCCAAATAGGCCATTAATTAACTACCTTTAAAAAAGTACTTACGAACTGTTAACTTCTGGCAGCATTAACATTAATTCCTTTCGATTAAGACGCAAACGGAGAAACCGAGTATTTGGAATATGAATGATTGATTCGATTTCTGACAAGATTATTAGAATAAAAATCGATTTCGAGAAAAATTCGATTTTTCCCATCACTAGCACTACCTTCTACCCTTGCGTGTTGTTTGACGTTCTCCCGTGGGGAGCTTACCCAGTGAATTTTCAACCAGCTACCACTACGAGTTCTACCTGAGTGTGACCCGGGGCGCGATTCTCGTTCTCTTTCCCACATTCCCTGGAGCTCAATTATAGCCCAGTCGTAGTATCTTCTCACTTTCTGAACCAAACCTTTGGAGCATCGCACATGTGTGGCGTGTTTGTTTGTTTCCTAAACATGTCATGTATCGCAAGAATTCATTAATTCTGTTCGCATAAAAGTAGTAGGCCCATCTTAAATTTGGTCAAATCGTACTGTAACCTATACTCGGGGGTTTTCAGCGCGTTTGCGGCTGGGAAGCGCGGGAGCGATAAGGGCGACACTGACACGCGCGCCTGATGTCCCTTCGCTCCTACGTGCAAGGCGCTGGACCGACTTGCAATGTTCTCGTCGTGATGCGTGTACCTATGGGACTTTCAGCGGTGACCCTAAAATTTTATCGGTGGAAAATGTGTAGCAAAGTTCAATGCAAGTCCCAATAATAGTTTACCAAGTTTCCAACCAGTATATTATGAGAGACAGCAGTGTGAAAAAGCCATTTGTAGCCATGTTGGAAACAGCCTTTATAATGTGCGTGTTGTATTTAGAGTAGTATACGTGCATCGTCTGAAGTGAGTTTTATTTCCATACATTAGTATCAGGGGGACACGTTCATCTCCAAAGCAGTTCAAGCACCAGGTAGTTGGCGTCCTTAAGGACCCTCTCAGCATTCGTGAGTGATTTCGGGAAAACTATGAGGAACCTAAATCCGGATGGCCGGACCGGGAATCGAACCCGGGTCCTCCCGAATGCGCGTCTAGTGAGTTACCGCTGCTCCACCGCGCTCGGTTTCTGGCGTTACAGCGAACAAATTGTTGATCTGATCTGTACCACTATGGATATTGCGTAACAGCCTCCCGCGGAGTACTCAAGAATACAAGCGCGTTAACAACTGCTTGTACCTAGAGCTTCAGCCGCGCACGCCAGCAAAATAGCGGCAATGGTCGGCAATTGTTGAACGACGCTCGCCAATCGGCGCATGTTGTTCTAGTCGCCAGCAGGCAGTTCAGTCAATAAAAACCTAGAGCGGCATGTAGAGGCCAACCAGACGCAAGTCCCGTCCCCAGAGCCTCGCGAAGCCAATCAGACAATGGGTACTCCCATCAGAGTTACCGCGGCACTATATCGTACCTTTCTACTTCTCTATTGTGTGACCCTACACTGTAAGGAATTATTCGTAAAATTACCAGCTCAATATGTACGAATAGTGAGAAAGCACGAATGGTAAACTATTTTCCCATAGATCCATGGTAGCGTGCCTACATTCGCTCACGAAACAGTCAAATGCGTAGGGAAGTCGCCAACCTTGTATAGTAACGACGCTCAACATTCCTATATTTGCAGTCCGACATGTGGTATTATTTCCATTCTATGTATAGGGTTAATCCTTTCAGACCCACCTTAATTTACGGTTTTAGGTGTTGCAAACAAACAAGTTTATGATGCGTGCTGTACGTAAGCCGACACAACCTTTGTTTCGTTGGCACAGCCCAATGAGCTGTAGGCGATATGTTCGGCTATAGTTATATTAACCAATTACGTCTCAGACCAGAAAGACGGTTTGCGAATCATTTACCCACAGGTAAGATCATTGGTCATTGAGCTTCGGAGTGTGCAGTACAGGCCAAAAATTACCTACGCTTGCGTAATTTACACAAATGTGTACACTGGGTCTGAATGGTTAACAATTTCATTATAATTTAGGAAGTTTACCAGAATTTTTTTTTACAGTGTACCCGGTATCGGGCCCAAAATAAACGTGTTTGTTCTTCATGTTATTGACAGCAGCTGTTTATGAGACTCCCAAATATAGTCTCGACAACGAATGATAACTCCCACACGTGAGAAAATTCCTTCATTATACGTTGTTTTCTGCTCTATAGAGTGCAGGCCATTAAGGAGAACATTCTCCAGCCATATTGGATTTTTGATTTTGTAGCAATTGACCTTACACGTTGCACTGCACCACAAACAATAAATGGGAACTACGGACTCATAATTACCGTCACAAATTTAATTGTGTCAAAGTTTGGCGAAATCAATATTGTAACATCGATACGAGTTCGTAGTTCAGTCCGTTATGTGTGTAATGCTGCGTGAGGTCGATAACTCGTTAAGTATAGGGGTGCTTTCAGAATTTCTTTAAATATAAACAATCTAGAAAAGTCAAGAATCCCACATGAGGAGGAGTTAGGGGGGGGAGAGGTTTCCCTTTAATCCACATACAAGAAGGACACTGTCTGATAGGACCAAGAGCCAACGGATGTTAACCGAATATTTATGATCCACAATTGTGTCCATATTGCGAATTTTTATTAGAGAAGTCGGCAAAATGCAACTTGTACGTGGTAAGAAATGACAGGACTAGTAACAAAGAATAGGCAAGTTTTCAGCGAGTGAACTCGCCCCCGTGGATTGTTCAAGAGTCGGCTCGGTGCCGGGTATTACTCTCTGTTGTCTACGCCCGCAGAGTTGGTATGCACGCACAAGCGAAGTAGAAAAAGGCGNCTCGGTGCCGGGTATTACTCTCTGTTGTCTACGCCCGCAGAGTTGGTATGCACGCACAAGCGAAGTAGAAAAAGGCGTTTGCTTCGAAGTGCTCGTCACTACTTGTTAGGCGTTGATGACAGTTTTTTCTTTCACTCGCTGCGCCAATCTGTGGAAAGATAGCTGCTGGTTCCGCCGACGGGTGCCACGAGTTAGGTGTCTTCCGTAATGATCGGCCATTTTGCTGGAGCGCACGTTTGCAGTTGGTGGCCGCCGTTGACACGGCAGCTGTAGAGCGGTCGTCTCCCGCGAAGGCGAACCGAATTCAATTCCCGGATGGGGCCACTCCCAGACCTTCGTATGTGGAATCCGAGCCGGGCGATGCCTTTGCTCTCGGGTTTTCTTGGAGATCTCCCGTTTCCCCCGCTCGCGCATTCCAGCGCTGCTCCACGTCCACCTCACTTCGCCATCACCGGCTGCTGAGATCTCGTTGTGAAGAGTCGCCCAAAACTCTACGCTCTCCGCTCCANCCACCTCACTTCGCCATCACCGGCTGCTGAGATCTCGTTGTGAAGAGTCGCCCAAAACTCTACGCTCTCCGCTCCACCACACCGGCAATTCGTGCGCGAGGGAGAGATTTGGCCTTCCGTCAACAGCGGCCATCTGCGACGTCCGCGTTTATTTTTTTTTCGTGTGGAAATCTGAGTTTGGCACCGCCGGGCATTCAAACCCGGTTCTCCGAGGTCAGAAGTCGTTATGCTGACCACTAGGCCACCACGGTCTGTTGTCGCAGTTCGCGCCGGCAGCTTCAGTACTGCTTCCGTGTACGTAGTACACAATTCATAGCCATAACTGTGTGGTGCGNCGCAGTTCGCGCCGGCAGCTTCAGTACTGCTTCCGTGTACGTAGTACACAATTCATAGCCATAACTGTGTGGTGCGAGTTTTCCTGTTGGTGCAGCTGGCCTATGCGTGACTGGTCATTGATTACACGATGACGCGTCCCCAAGAGGCCGTGTTCGCACACCCGTGTGGCGGGCGGGCCGATATGGGGACGGTTAGTCACCCACACATGGCATGACTCAGCACTTCAGTTCCCCGACCCGGTATTCACAGAATACGTCCCGCTGAACACGGACTTGAAACTTTTCGAAATTATAACCATTGCTAGATATAGCGATTGGTCGCGTGCCAAATTGAGTGCTGGTACTTTTATCACGTATCGTTGTTGCTCCTTGTGTGTGGGTATCTGCCACCCTAATATTGAACGCCTCTGGTTTCAGTGTAAACAGTTAAGCTGTGTCAGATANCCTTGTGTGTGGGTATCTGCCACCCTAATATTGAACGCCTCTGGTTTCAGTGTAAACAGTTAAGCTGTGTCAGATAAACGCCATGCAATGAAACATGTAGAAAATCATGTCACTGCCTCAAGTCTTCGCTCGCAGGGATTCTTAACTTCGGGGCTTCTAACGGAAAACTTTTGTTCATGCGGTACGTGTCAACTGTGCGAGGAATTATTTTGTTCTTAAGTGGATATGAATCTCGTTTACATGCGAATGCCGGTGTACTTCTTACTTCCTCGTTCAGTATTTTATGATCATGATTATCCGTACCACGCATGAAAGGAAATAGATTATTGTTGTTGTTCGTACACGTGGCTTGAAGGGAAAGAGAACCTTAGACACATCGTTTGCTAACAACTACAAATCTTTAGATGTCGTAAGAGGTCACATAAGTTGGAATTATTAGTAAACCTAATCAGACCCTCTCTACACTGCTGTGTACATTACGCACGTGTAGGTAATATTTGGTCTGTGCTTCACACTGCAAAGCTCAATAACCAATGATCTTACCTGTGGATAAATTATTTGCAAACCGTCTTACTGGTCTACGTAGTAATTGTTTCATATTACTGTAGCCAAGAATACAGCCAATAGCTCATTGGCTGTAACGTCAAAACAAGTGTTGTATCGACTTAAGTACAGCACGCATCGCATTTTTTATTTGCAACATTTGAAACCGTATATTAAAGTAGGTATGAAAGTGATAAGCATCTTACGTTATATGTCACCTATTTGAGCAGTTATTGAACTCAAAATATAGTGAAAATACGGGTGTTTTCGGTAAAACGATTAAGTGCGTACCAACTTTGAAATAATGTAAATATTGACAAAATTTAAAAGGTTAATTAAATTGATGAATATTTAACCCTGGAACATAAAACTAATTAGATTAGTTTGACTAAAAATGCGCATTATTGAGAGCAGCGGTCCTATGCTGTAATTTATTTTATGTGTATGAAACATGGTCATAGTTAATCTGTTTCGGTGGCGTGTCAGTTATTTGAATCTGTTTGTCAGTTTCGTGTCATCGGGCACTGCTGTTCCTTTAAACTACTTGCAAAAAGTTATGAAAAGCTTTGTTAACATTTCTTAAGCATGTTTACTGTTCAACGAATAAGTAGTGCCATCTATTCAGCCAATGTTCGTATATATATATATATTTATTTATATATATATATATTTATTTATATACATATATATATATATATTTATTTATTTATATATATATATACTGAAGAGCCAAAAAACTGGTACACCTGCCTAATATCGTGTAGGGCCCCCCGAGCACGCAGAAGTGCCGCAAGACGACGTGGCATGGACTCGACTAATGTCTGGAGGTATNAATTTGAGAAAGGGTTGCACGTCTGTCACGTTTAATGATTCTCGTCAGTCGTCGTTTGTCCCGTTCTTTCACGATCTTTTTCCGGCCGCAGCGATGTCGAAGATGTGACGTTTTACCGGATTCCCTATATTCACGGTACGCTCGTGAAATGGTCGTACGCGAACATCCAAATGTTATCGCTACCTCGGAGATGCTATGTCCCATCTCTCGTGCGCCGACTATAACACCACGTTCAAACTCACTTAAATCTTGATAACCTGCCATTGTGGCAGCAGTAACCGATCTAGCTGCCGACCGCATCGCGTTACTTTGATTGGTTCCATACCTCTGTCATTTGCATACGCACGCCTATACCAGTTTTTTTTTTGGCTCTTCGGTGTATGTACAAAAATACGTACCTATGTTATTGTAATCTGAGTGCTTCGTTTCGAAAAATACTAACCCCAACATAAGAGCTGAAGTCTCTGCCTTACTCATAAAATACTGTTACAGACTTGTGATTTCTTAAATACTTGAGTTCAGTACTTCCACAAACGTTACTGCATATATCTACAGTTCAAAAGAATCAATTATTTTTACTTTTTTATCAGCGTAGCGTTATTATACAGTACCAATGTCATCCTGTATATGCAATCTGGATTTCCTAATTCAAATTACGAGGAAGAATAGAATTAGAAAAATAATTAGATATATAATACGGTCAAATGCTTTCTTTACATTTTCGGACAAATTATTCTCTGTGATTCCATAAGATAGAAATGAAAGCTCGGTAAACGATTAAGAAATCCATTTCATACTACTTTGCTGGTAACATTTAACCTTAGTGACCCCATTTTCGACAAAAAAAAAATAAGAATCGAGATCCAACCTTGGAGAAGCGACTTTTTCTCTTAAATGTTCGTAGAGTCCGGTGTACCAAAAACAAATTAATTAAATAATAATTATATTCTGCTAGTATGTGTTTACAAGGGTTGCGTGTGGTCGACTCCCATACAGACACACGCCAGCATGCAAAATTTTCCCGAAAGTTTTTGAAGGACCGCGTCATCACAGTCACTCACTTTCTCGTACGGATGTATTCCACAGGCTTGTGTCCGGGTGTGGGCGAGCGTTGTCGTATTGAAATACTTTTGAGGCGTTGCGTCATTGAGGGTGGGGTATGACGTCACTGACGTACTGCCGTGCTGCCAGGGCCTTCCGAATCACTAGCAGAGGTGACTTGAAGTCGTACTCTAAGGCGCCCAGCGTCACATCAGGAGCAAGGCCGCCGTGGCTCTCCACGACGTTGGTGGCATATGTTCGCTTACCCTCGGCGTCGCCGTCCATGTTAACGCACTACCGAGACCCGATGCAGAACATATGCGACGCCATGCGTCATCTCCCCACGCCTCCCGGTTACGGCATCAATGCAGATAATGGAAAATCGCGAAGACATTTTTGAGCCAAAACACTCTCTATAACACTCTAACTAGTGTATGCATTCTTTCATGATTGGATGAACAAGGATTTGACTCGGCTAAGTTGTTTGCAGACCAATAACGAACGTTCTGCTTTAAAGTATGAGAATCCTCATTCGTCCAGTGATATGGGGCAGTAACTTCATACATGCGGGGCGGCCAATAATGAAAGAAAACTGTCGGACATGTGTACAGTATGTTGCATTATAGGTAACAGTCAACCTTTTTCCGCCGTAAACCATTATCTCTAGGCATCAAATCTCGCCGTCTATGCTCTTGTGTTAGCGACAGCTTATGCGTTAGCACAGATTATATAATTATACAGAAGTTAAATAGCCACACATGCCACCAAAATGACGTCACTAGCCAGCATGTCGGAACGCCGTTGCCAATCAGCGCCTGGTAACCTACTTGCCAGCCCTCAGCCCAGCCAATAGGGGAAACATCGCAGTACGTGATGGCCAATCAGACGCAAGACGCTGTCCCAANGCACGCATACATCAAAGGAACAGCCCCACAATTTCGACTCTGTGTACTTGTATACTCTGTGGCAGGGGACTGTGAGCACGTGATCCAGCTGTTTGCCAGTCAAGTCGACACAACGCGAGGTGTCACGTGATGTGTTGAGAGTATCCGGGGGTGGCAGACGCCAATGTGGCTGAGCTGAGTTGCCCGTGGCTCGCAATACGTCGATCTTTCCTGGCTGTCGTAAATTTATGTCGAGAGGACACTTTCACGACGTGTGTGGGTGCTCTCACGTTCCCACGGGTGCCATCGTCTGGTCACTGTGATCAAGCCAGTACGAACATGCCCGCAAATACATGATGCGATAACCAAGGGCCTCATGCAGGCCCACAATGAAGTCGCTGTCATACTACACATCAGGTGCTGGGTAAAGCTATCTAATGCGTTTAAGAAGCGTGCTTCGTGACCGGCGACCCCCTACTACACTCACTGACTGACGATCCACACTCTCATCTTCTAACACTATCGCTATACTCGTGGTTGAACCACTAATGGTCCGTGGTGCGTGTTGTAGACGTTACAGATTGTTACAACTCTAATAGTAGTATACGCCCAACGATGGTATGCACGTGTACCAAATGACGCCCGATATTGGCAATTCCTTCTGAGTGCTTCACTTTTTTGACAGTCAGTGTATTTACTGAAATTCCAGAAATTAACATACGGACAAAAATGATTAACTATATATAAATCTAATATATAAAATTCTCCCGTCACAGTGTTAGTCACTGAACTCCTCCGAAACGGCTGGACCGATTTTTATGAAATTTTTTATGTATACTCGGTAGGTCTGAGAATCGATTTATATATATTTTTTACACCCCTAAGTAATACGGGTGGCCACCCCCAAACTATTTTTTTTTATTGTTTGAACAAAATTTTTATTTTTTATTTTTTTATGATGTGGCATCAAAAAATACATACCCTCCTAAATTTTCACCCTTCTACCACCAACCCTTATTTTTTATAGCGATATTAGTAATTTAATAAATTTTACCCTAGGTCGATAACTGATCGATTATCATCGATCATTTATAGATCTAGGTTACAATTTATAGGGTGGTCCACAGAGGGTCACTGTGTCGTGCCTCAAGCCGGTCTCCACTAAGTAATAAGGGTGGCCACCCCCAATCAATTTTTTTTTATTGTTTGAACAAAATTTTTATTTTTTATTTTTTTATGATGTGGCATCAAAAAATACATACCCTCCTAAATTTTCACCCTTCTACCACCAACCCTTATTTTTCCACCAACCCATATCTACCACCAACCCACATCCTCACACACTTACAATAAGTTATAGTTATTTTTTTCCTAATACTATAATCACTAGAAATACTTTTTATGGCAAAACAACGTTTGCCGGGTCAGCTAGTGTATATATATATA
>NQII01001479.1:285667-441196 GCA_002778355.1 Clitarchus hookeri | reverse complement strand
GGTATAAACGCTTTGTAGTACCCTGCCCACAACATTGGGGGGTTTGGAATGGAGGGCTACAATGTACCCCTACAACCCCTGTCCTCTGCTGTTCCTTCTTCCCTGAGTGCAGGCGTGTGTGTGTTTCAGATGCCGCCGCACAGCCTCCGGCCGACGTGGGAGCTGGACCTGTGCAACCACAGCTCGCTGTCCAGGGTGCTGCTGATGAGAGACAACTACTTCCCTCACGCCGCCCTCCTCTCGTGGGAGGTGTCCAGGGATGCGAGGGACTACCTGCAGGCCAGCGGCATTCTCCTCTCACTCGTCACTAAAGGTATGTCCGCAAGTACAACGTTATCCCCTTCCGTACTTCATAAACGACCACGACACTGCTCGTCTTGTACGCAGTAATATCTCAAGTCATTTCCAGATAATATACATTTACAATACAAATATTTCGCACGTCAAAATAATGTTTTAGGTAACATACAAACAAGAAATCAAACTCATTACATTAGTAAAGCAACCAAAGTTAGAATGCGACGTATCAGTTGAATGGCTGTATCACCTCTTATACAGAAATTATTCGTTTAAGTCTCATAACAGACGAGACAGGGTATTTAATGACAATGTTTCATTATAAAAGCATTGAATTTCATGTTTATGTGGACATTTTTTGCACCCGATTATTAATAAGCGTTCCGTAGTAATCATTTTTAAGTTTAATATTGAACAAATGCATTGTACTTCCTAGTTTAATTTCAATTGGGGGTACTATTTTTTTTTTTTTTNTTTAAGTTTAATATTGAACAAATGCATTGTACTTCCTAGTTTAATTTCAATTGGGGGTACTATTTTTTTTTTTTTTAGATTTTATTGATTTTGAGAGATATAATTATCTCAGTGATTTTCATTCATTCTAACTTATTGAGGGCCTTATAACATTCACATTTTCCTGGCCTCGCCACCTCAAGAAATACACTCCAATCAAGTTGTCAATGCATTTTCAGGCTTTTTAAATGCACACACAGTTTAAAACAGGATGTGTATTTTAGCACACGGCATAGTTTTCTTGTTGCCGTCGCGTCTAGCTGCAACTTTCTTTTGCTGTTTTCTTCTAGCTCAGTAGTTTTTCACCTCGCGTCATCTCTTTTCATGCCTTTGCCAGGCGCAAAAGGCATCGAAAGCTGCCATTTAGGTAAGCTTACGCCATCTAGCTGCAATCATAGAAGCTTAGCTGCGTGCTTGAGAGCTCACTGCGTATCGACCTCGCATTTTCCCACTGGCTGGCCGAGAACATCTGATTTTACTGCATGCAACTCCAGGCTACACTTGTTATCAAGATGTAGTTTCTTCGATTTCATTTTTACTTATCATGCAGTTTAGGTGCGTAACAACATATTTTAGTGCTGGTATGCTATGTTAGTGTAGTTTTCAATCTCCGCTATGGGTAAGTGTTGCTGTAGTGTTATCCTGACCCAGTTTAGTGGTAACAGTGGTTTTTTTTTTTTTTTTACTTTAATCCGTGCCCGACCTGTCAAGAGGTCTTACTTAGCATCACCGATCGTAGTTTTCGGAGCCTTGCAGTTTCGTTTGGAGTATCACAGTTATCGGAGTACCACCTGTACCTCCGTAACTACCTGTGCTGTAGTATGGGAAGACTGCAGCTTCGCAGTATAACCTGGTAGCTGTGACGATGTACTCGTGACTCCCATCACGTCCACCGAGGAACAGCTATGGCACTTTCTTCTCACCGTCGGCCATATACACTCCACACTCATTTTGATTGTACCCATGGTTTGTGAACTTCCCACAGGTTGTAAACTTTCAAATTTAAAAATTAGCTTAAATTTTTAATGTGAAAAATTGTTTAATCGTCAAAACAAAGTTATACCTGGCTTATAAAATATTTGGTTTTTACTAAAATGTTAATATACTGGCATTTAAATACTCATATACAATAAATATTGTTTGTGAGGGGCCCCGCTGGTATTATACATTTGTTCATGATGTCACTGATATTCATTTTTCTTATGCTAGCAAAAGATATAATGTTTACAATTCTTATTTAAAATATTTAAAATGTTTAATTTCTTTATTGCTCGTGGAATTATTTACTTTACTCCCCTCTGGATCATATATAACATATTACCAAATTTTACTCATTATTCATTAATTACTGTTGGACTTTTGTAACCAGCTCGCATATATGTTTGAATAATTAATTTATTTTTGGTAGCAGTAATTATGGTAGAAGTTTATTAAACAAAATAAGGCCACAGTTATTCTCGTACCTACGAGCGTGGTGATAGTCCACACAACCGCAGTAATTGTGCTTTTTGATGATACGTTAATATTTTTAACACGAGTAAATCAATATGTCTTGCTTGTNACACAACCGCAGTAATTGTGCTTTTTGATGATACGTTAATATTTTTAACACGAGTAAATCAATATGTCTTGCTTGTAAATGGAATTCACATTTATCTCAATACCTTAATAAACATTAGCAGGCATGTATGCAGGTTGTATCTTTATAGTGTTTACAAACTTTCAGGAGAGATAAAGTTCACCTAGACGATCGGAAATCACATACCAATGCATGGTCGGAAACGCTTTCCTGGCGGAGTAGTGACGACACAAAACACAAGAAAGTAANACACAACCGCAGTAATTGTGCTTTTTGATGATACGTTAATATTTTTAACACGAGTAAATCAATATGTCTTGCTTGTTAATGGAATTCACATTTATCTCAATACCTTAATAAACATTAGCAGGCATGTATGCAGGTTGTATCTTTATAGTGTTTACAAACTTTCAGGAGAGATAAAGTTCACCTAGACGATCGGAAATCACATACCAATGCATGGTCGGAAACGCTTTCCTGGCGGAGTAGTGACGACACAAAACACAAGAAAGTAAGGACATGAACACGAACCTTGATTTCTTCTTCTGAGGTTACGTCAAGGCACTGGTGTACGAAACTCCCGTTAACAGTGTTCAGGAACTTGTTGCACGCATCGTGGCAGCTGCTGGGGAAGTTCGGGACAAATTTTCGCCAACGTCAGATCTTCAATGCGCCGGAGATGTGAAGCCTGCATCATGGCCCGAGGTCGTCATTTCTAACGCCTTCTTTGATTTTTGCTGTACTAAGAAAATAAACATGTTTTCTCGCCCTGTTCGTGTCCTTCCTTTCTTGTGTTTTGTGTCGTCACTACCGCGCCAGGAAAGCGTTTCCGACCATGCATTGCTATGGGATTTCCGATCGTCTAGGTGTACTCCATCTCTCCTGAAAGTTTGTAACCGCTGTACTGATACACCCTGTATATAAACAGAATTGTAAAATATATATTATAAGAATAAATTAAAATAGTATTAATCCAATGGATGTCATTGGATGAGCCCCCTGCCCAGCCCATCTTCTTCTCCATCCCTTATTTGATCGTGGGTCTCACCCGTGGTTCCTGCGTGGTGGAGTCATCGTAGCATGTCTTCTTTCTGTATTCTCGTGCCCTTGTGCTCTCTTCCGGCGGCGCCTTCTCGTGAACTCCTGATCCCTGTGTTAACAAGGACAGCGGGTTAGCGCGATAGCGCGGCAGTGGCTGTGTGTTGACGCATTCGGCGCCATGCAAACATAATTACGGAGTGGGAAAAATCGTCTGTTCAGTGGCCTGCAGGAACTTCGAGCGTGCTTCCCCATGATTTGGGCTCCTTCTCAGCTGGTGTCATTGGAAGTGCCTTTGTCAAGTGGTTTTCCGTCCCCTTTCTAAGAAGTTGTCCGTGCAGTTCCGTAAAACGTGCCGTCCCAGTTTGCTTGGCTGAGTAAAAAGAAATAAAAATTATTAGAGGCTGTTAACAGTTAACTGAGAATTTTTTGGGAGGAGTTCTCATATCGACTTTTCTGGTCTTTGTATCTGCCGTACAGTATGTAAAATTAATATTGCCGCGAGATCGTTAACGTAATTTATGCATTGATGAAGTGAAATCGTGTAATTGTTAGAAACACTTAACTTTCAAAATGCGTTTTCTTACATTTATGTGACTTAACAAAAACTGCAATGAATTAAATGCGGCGTCCATATGTTTAAAGACGCTTTTCAATACTTCGCTTTTTTAACTTTGCTGCCAGCTTTACGGGGAGCACAGAATAGCTAAGAATACAGAAGTGTAAAAGCCTCTTCTACCGCGAACTCCATCTGCACACGCCAGCAAAAAGGGACCGCGGTTGTGTAGTGGTTAGACTAATCGCCTCCCACCTAGGCGAACGAGGTTCGATTCCCGGCGGGGTCACTCCAGGATTTGGAGCATGTGGGAATCGTGCCGGACGACCCCACTGGTCGGCCGGTTTTCTCATCTATCTCCCGTTTCCCCCGCCCTTGCATTCCGACGTTGCTCTATACTCACCTCACTTCACCCTCATCGGCTCTTAAGANATCTCCCGTTTCCCCCGCCCTTGCATTCCGACGTTGCTCTATACTCACCTCACTTCACCCTCATCGGCTCTTAAGACCTCGATGTTTAGAGCCGCCCAAATCTCTCCACTCCACGCCAGTAAAACTACATCACTGGCCGGTAACATGGCGCAAGGCCGTTCGCCAATCAGTGCCTGGCATAACTTACTTGTCAAGCGACAGCCCAACCAATAGAGGATCTGTCACACCACAAAAAACCCACTTACAGAGCCTCGCCACTGATTCAGCCTCTGCTATCGCGAACTCCAACCACAAACACCAATAAAATGGTGCCGCTGACCAGAAAGATGTTGGATCGCCGTTTGCCAATCAGCGCCTGGTAACCTACTCGCCAGCAGGTAGCCCAGCCAATAGAAAACGTTTACCATCATTCAGTATCCAATCAGAAACAGTGCTCATTCCGAGAGCCTCGCACAGCCAATCGGAGAACGGGTATGCTCACGTACAAATAACTTCTACGCCATTTAATCTGTGATGAAATTTCGCATTTGCCTACGTATGTACTCTGTGGTATTATCGTACAGAACCAATAGGCTTTGTAGGAATGTTAAATAAGAAGCCCGGCAGTTCGCCCACGCTGGGTTCGAAACCTTGGTAAAACATGGGTGACTTGTGAGTGTCATTTTTGAGTTTTAAATAATGTGCAGTTTGTAAGCCACCTCCCAACCCTAACTTTCAGCCTTTCGACAAGAAATGGGAGAGTGAAGTAATAACATTTAAAAAAAAACAGAATGTTGTGTGAATACTAATATCTCACTTAACCACTACAACAAGTGCGGCGTAGGAAATATTTGCCGTGTTATTCCATGTTCTGACCCCACGCGTGCATGATTTGTTTATAATATAAAGCTGTGCTTCAGGTGTGCATCGTTTTAAGATTTTCCGGTAATGGTATTGTATATGTGACAAACCGCCTAACTGTGTTAAAAGGGGAGGGGTTTCCCGTATTTTTTTATACCCTGTCTTGCAGAAACCATCCTTCTTCGAAACCTTCTCCACCCCCCGATGCATCCCCTTGTGATAAAAATTTACCTCGTAGTTCATTAATTAGTAGGGGAGAGTGGGGCACCTTGAACATGTTTAGAGAAAAATATTCGTAAAAACCTGGATAGTAAAACTAATCAAACAACTTATATTCTAAACATAATTTTAATCCAATATTAAATAAAAAATAGCAAACAAGTGGATTAGTATATCAAGAACCTTGTTAAACTTAATTTCCAAAGGAAAAATGTGAAGTGCTTCAACGTGCCCCTTTGGTGGGGCACGTTGAACCATATGGAGGGGCACCTTAAACCTATATTACTTATCAAGAATAAACACATTTATTGGCAGTTATACTGACTAAGGTCCACACTAAATTGCAGCAGAGATCGAACCCTTTGGTGCCACCAGTCATGGTCGGCTTTTGAAGACACATCACAATATCACCTCTTCCAATCTTATCCTTATCATCTCTTTCTGGTTTAAAGAACCGACCAGTAATTTTATGCGATTGTCGGTAAAATTCAACCTCGTATAGCTGTTCGTTGTCTTCTTATTACTTGTCCAACATAATAAACGCCGTTACTTTTGGAATTCAATGGAGTTAGTCTTATCAGGGCAAAGTCACCGCTTTCCGGCTCTTTTGATGTCAACTGTGTAAGTTTTATCGTATCGTCTTCGAAGTCCTCTTCATATTTATCACTTGAGTCCTCGGTCATAGTGAAACCTTCATGTTCCATGTTATCATCCGAACTGTCGTGTCCGCTCTGGGCAATAAAGAGCTCTCTGTTTCGTAACGGGTTTTGAGCAGCACGTGATTTATGTTTTGCCGTTTTCTGCTCCTGCTTTTCAAGAACATCATCTTTCTCAGGTGTGCTCGTAATAAGTTTGCAGCCAACGACCGCCCTTTTCGCGCGATGTTTCGACTGCTCGACGGCCTTTCGCTTTGGCAATGGACGTATTTGGATTATCTCACTATAACTTGTGTCATTGGTGGTAGAATCTTTAACTAATGTCGAGGGTTCATTCAGATCGTCTTCGGTATCCACGAGCTGCGTGTCATCATGGACTGGACTTTTTGGAACAATGTTCTCAGTAGGATTATCACTCATGAAGACTCCCGCTGCAAGGAATTCATCATCGGAAAATATTTCGGAGTTAACTGGCCAGATTTCGGTTTTTTTTAGAGCCGTTTGATATATTCTCCAGCGAAAGCGCTCGATAAAACGCCATATTAAAACATTCAGGAAGATCATAGATTGTAATCCATTTCTCAGGGTTACTTAAATTCCATTCATTGACAGCTCTTTTGTAATGAGTCTTTAGTGCCCCATATACGGAAACATCAAGTGGTTGTAACTTATGTGATGTGTGGGGTGGGAATGTTATAATAGGAAGTCCATTTTCACGGGCCAGTTCAATTACTTGGATTCCCAAATGACTGTCGTAGTTGTCAATGAATAAAACAGCGGGTTTTTCAACAGAAAATCCTATATGGTTTATGAAATGATCGAAAACGCGAGGAAACAGCTCGCTGTTAATCCACCCAGTTGGAGCTGCTAGTCCTAGAGTTACCGGAGGAGTGCCTATGATCATATGATCCTTGTAGTTAACCCTAGGAAAAATCATTACCGGAGGTAATACCTTTCCATCTGCATTCACACAGCAAACAACTGTAACAAGAGTCCCTCTTTCAGCAGCTGTTACTTGCCCCACTTGTTTCGTTCCATTCTTGGCCAAAACTTTGGGTACATTTTGGACAGTGGTTATGCCACTTTCGTCTAAATTGTACATAGATTCTGGGCCAAATTGTTTCTCCGCCAACGTTTTTATCCAAACTTCGAAAAATTCTCTCACAGATTTTCTGTTGAAGCCTTGAGCCCTAGAGATACTAGTTGCTTCCAGAGCCCGCAGAGATACATTTGAATGTCGTTCCATAAAGCCGAAAATCCAGTCCTTTCCTGCCAATTCATTGGCCTTCCAGGAATCCGGCATATTTGTATCCTTCTTCGTTGCATATTCAAACCAAAGGTGTCTTACAGCCTCATAGGTGAGACCGTGGAACATAAAGGAGAATGTCAAAATACACTGAGGTGACAAAAGTCATAGGATAGCAATATGCAAATATACAAATGGCAGTAGTACCGCGTACAAAATGTATAAATGGGCAGTGCATTGGTTGGGCTTTCATTTGCAGTCGAGTGATTCATTTGAAAAGGTTTCTGACGTGATTATGGCCGCACGACGGGAATTAACAGACTTTGAACGCGGAATGGTAGTTATAGCTAAACGCATGGGATATTCCATTTCGGAAATGGTTAGGGAATTAAATTTTCCGAGATCCACAGTGTCAAGAGTGTGCCGAGAATACCTCATTTCAGGCATAACCTCCCACCATGGACAACGCAGTGGCCGATCGCCTGCACTTAATGACCGAGACCAACGACGTGTGCGCAGAATTGTCAGTGTTAACAGACAAGCAACACTGCGTGAAATAACCGCAGGAATCAATGTGGAACGTACGACGGGCGTGTCCGTTAGGACAGTGCGGCGAAATTTTGCTTTACTGAGCTATACCAGCAGAAGACCGACTCGAGTGCCTTTACTAACAATACGACATCGCCTGCGTCGCCTCTCCTGGGCTCGTGGCCATATCGGTTGGACCCTAGATGACTGTAAAACCGTGGCTTGGTCAGATGAGTCCCGATTTCAGTAGGTAAGAGCTGATGCTAGTGTTCAAGTGTGGCGCAGACCCCACGAATCCATGGAACCAAGTTGTCAACAAGGAACTGTGCAAGCTGGTGGTGGCTCCATACTGGTGTGCGCTGTTTTTACATTGAATGGTCTGGGTCCTCTGTTCCAACTGAACCGATCATTGACTGGAAAGGGTTATGTTCAGCTACTTGGAGACCACTTGCAGCCATTCATGTACTCACACAACGATGGTCTTTTTACGGATGACAATGCGCCATGTCACTGGGCCACAACTGTTCGCGATTGGTTTGAAGAACATTCTGGACGATTCCAGCGAATTATTTGGCCACCAAGATCGCCCGATATGAATCCTATCGAACATTTATGCGACATCGTTGAGAGGTCAGTTCGTGCACAGAATCGTGCACCGGCAATACTTTCGCAATTATGGACGTCTATAGAGGCAGGATGGCTCGATATTTCTGCCGGGGACTTCCAACGACTGGTTGAGTCCATGCCACGTCAAGTTGCTGCACTTCGCCGGGAAAAAAGGAGGTCCGACACGATATTAGGAGGTATCCCATGACTTCCAGTCCATATTCTTCTTCTTTAGAGAACACCATTCTTTTGTTGAAATGAGGGGCAAAGTCATGATCATCATGCATGTCACCAGACTGATATTTTTTCACGTATCGAGACAACGTTATACGATCTAATTCTAGGTCATGGCTGACTTGACGAATAGAGCGGCCTTTCATCACCTCTTCAACAGCTCTTATCATTAGACTACCGTCTGTTTTCCCCCAATTAGTTTTTGGCTTGAAGTTACGAACCATTTTTTGAAATGAAAGAAAATAATGTTTGTACTCCAAGGAAGCTACAGGGTATAACTCAATTGTTAGACTTTTTTAATTATGTAATTATAGTCGCATCATATCAGGATGGGGCAGGTTGAACATGAATCAAACTGCCCAAACTTTTGCGGTTCAATGTGCCCCGTCCAAGCCATTTCTGATCACGCGTTATCACGTCGACATCTTGGAACAATGAAACTAAAGGTTACGTAATGAAATACTATAAATCATATACTATCTATTCAATTACAAAGATTAATGGTTCTTACTATGATAAGAGTATACAGAAACTGTTAACTTACCTGAAAAAGTTACTTCAACTGTCAAATATTGACGAAAAGCTTTTAAAATTGTAACAGAAAACACGATACGGTTAAACGTATGTTGCGTCATATACCCGACATGTTTTTATTCTGCAGTAGAGACATCTAGCGTAAAAACGTCAAACTAAAATAACGCAAGCCTGTGGTACAAGGTGCCCCGCCCTCCCCTATGTTTCCAAAACGAGTTTTTTTGACAGTGGCTATCGTCCTCTAATTGCAAAAGTATTTCATAAATAAATTTCTTGCACACATGAGTTGTAGAAGTGAAATAATTCTAATCAAGTGTCTCAAATATATTAGTTCATTAAATTACAGTGTAGGTATTTAAGTCACATATCAGTAGCAAATAAGAATGTTTGAAACTTGTGCGGCTATCAACAGGACACGGGCGTTTGTGATGTTTGCAACTGCGAATGTGAAGTTGTTAAATTATACACTCTAAATCCGATCAGCGATATCAATCAGTGAAAAAACGTTCACTGAAAGCCAGTTGATGAGCTACTGCCGGCTGGCGAATCAAGCAAATTAACTGGTAACGAGTGACTTATAGCAGTAGAATTCTCAACATTAAACGGGTATCACAAATAAATCAGTGGAATTCGGTCACTACATTAATTAGTTATCTGGCGCTGATTATCAGTTGCTCAATGTTCTGTTTTCACTGATTTGGCTCAATTCTCACTGTTTCAAGTTTAGAGTGTACACAAGTTTAGAGTGTACACGGCAGGGAGGAAACAGCTCGAACACCGAAGGAAGGGATCTTACGTTAGGGAGACGCCATTTATTGTTCAAACTATTATTTATATTACATAAGCAGCTACTGTCAGTGACGGATGGAAGATCTTTGCGAATTCGTTTAATGACTGCGACTCAGTGTCATTTTTACCGGTAATTTCATTGGCGGAATTTCACTGATTGTAATGCGATTCCGCTGAGTGGTAGTGAACCTCGCCACTACGAGGAACTGCCTCCCAGGACATGCGACTAATTCGCCAGTCAGTAGCGATTTATTAACTGACCAGTCTATGATCCAGGTGTAATGTGCACTTCCTTGAGGAGAAACTGGCTGCTGGCCAGGTCATCAAGCAATGAAGAAACAGCTGCGGTTTGAGTAAACAGGTGACTGTAGAGACTAATCTAGCGTTCAATGAACTAACGAAATAATCCTGTACTTGTAAACTACTTTAAGCACGATATGTATTAGTGATTGGTTGTGATGAAAGAGTTAGTGTTACAGCAATAGTATAGTACCAAGCAGTAAATAAGTTTGTTACAGTACCCAACAATTTTAAGTTCACCAAGGTAAGCGCATATTTTAAAATGTTTAATGTATGATGTACAGTACAGATATACCTCGTAAGTTATTAGGATACTACCTTTTTCCCACGACTTTTTCAGCATGGAATTCGCGTTTTCGTTACACAGTATGTCTTTAAAATAGAAAACGTGTTTTAAAATAGAAAGTTAAGTTAAATGCAAGTCTAAAAATTTGAGAATTGTGGCTGTTAAGTTTAGAGTTACTTGTAATCGGCCGTGCCATCGTGTAATTTAGGCTTTTTTTACAAACTTCTTTGTTTGTAAACAATGTTCTTTACATTTTGAGAGGGTGGCACCAGGACAACCAGGCTGAGGTGAGAGCCTACACGCGAACACGCCACGTACACCTGACCGTGAGAGAAACAGTCCTGCCTCAAGTCTACTCCTGCGACTATCTATCGTCATCGCGGAACACAATTTGAAGGGAAAGTGCTGTCTCTTAAATTCAAAAGGGAGGTCACTGGGAAGCAATGGAATAAGCAGCACAAACACTGTTTCTCCCTGAGCCGATCCAGTTGAAATGGTAGCCTCGACTACATTGCGATGTATAACTTTGACTTGCAGCCTTAGTGCNACTGGGAAGCAATGGAATAAGCAGCACAAACACTGTTTCTCCCTGAGCCGATCCAGTTGAAATGGTAGCCTCGACTACATTGCGATGTATAACTTTGACTTGCAGCCTTAGTGCCATTACAGAGCTTCGGTGAAGCTGAGGCTTCAAATGTCTCAGCAACATGACAGGTGTGCCCGCACGCAGCATAAGCCTATGGTGTGGGAGACCCGGCGGATTGTGTTCTGAAATTCCACTGGGTAATGAACCCCCGTTTGTATTTACCATCGTGTCTATTGAATTGTAAATCATTTCTTCCCCTTCGAATGATTTCAGCAAAATGTTATTAGCGACCGCTGTTCCTTTGTTTTTTGGGGTCAGAATGGCTATTTCACACAACCATTCCATAGATTTACCCTGCATCTGGGCAACGTGTGTATAAATGTTTCCTATCAGCTCCTGAAACGTAGCCACTATAGCTACCATGCCGTCTGATTGTGGATAATCGCCGTTTCCTAGTTTCAGCAAGAGGTCTGGAAACTGACCGGCAAACACTTCACCTCTCAGATGTACTCTCATATTTTTGGTAAGTTTTAGCACATTAACCGAGAGCCACGAAGGTCTCTTGAAGCACGCCTTGATCTCATCGGCACGCGTTCCTCTCGGCACCACTGGTACATTTGACGAAAGTCTCCTGCAAACAGCACTGTCACACCACCCATTAAGATTTTGTTACTCTTTATGTCCTGCAGACACCTATTCAAAGCTTTATCACCTAGAACACTTTTTACAAAAATTTACTATTGATTTATTTTTGAGAAACTGTTAACCATGTGTTTAATTATTTATTTTTTATAGTAATGTCACGAATTTTAGAGTTAATAGAACCATCTAATGTATTTTCTACATACAACATTTGAACCCCATTTCACTCCTTTGGGAGTTGGATTCAGAAAAATCCCTCCTTAGTAGCTGCTTACATTACATAGTGAATATTTCCTCCAAATGTAATGTTTCTAGTACCAATGGTTGAGGCTGGGCATTGATATGCCAGTCAGTTAGTCAGTCAATTTTTCCGTTTATACATTACAGATAACACAAAAGGAGTAATGTGGAAATTGTAAATTTTAAGGTTCAATTGGACACCTGTGGAATTGGCTTTATTTTCTGGCAGCACTCACTTAATAATCCTCAATCTATTCAAGTCGGTAGCATGTGTTCGTTCGCTTCTGCAACATTGAGGACACGTTTTACTTTTTGATTTGGCCGGACGTAACTGGGCCACCCTCTAGTTACTCGTTTCCTGTTGATTCGAAGCCATCCAGAGCATGTGAAACAAACTGTAATCCAATGAAAAAAGCAGTACGAAAACACATGTGTCTGAGGTCTACTCTATCGTCAAATAATAATGTGAATTTTGCAGGCCTTTAAGTATAGTTAGAGAAGATGGAATGAGGTTTCAAAGTACTGTGCATATGTCCGACATTTTTCTTTCATTATTGGTTGTTGTGCAACTATGAATCTACTTACCCATTTCATTGAAGCAATGATGATTCAGACAATTTCAAGCCTAACGTTTATGATTGGTCTACAAAGAACGTAACCTAGTCAAAACTCGATCATACAAACATAAAAATACACTAGCTAGACATTATCAAAGATTTGTTGATTCAGAAATTTTTGCTAATTGTGTTGTCACTATGCATAGTATGTAGTGTATTCTGTAAAATATAGCATGCATAGTGTGTAAGTTGCAATGCATAACGTAGTGTGTATTAGATAATAATCCTAGGTGTGGCCAGAACTACTCAGTGTTCTATTAATGGGTGGCCCTTCTCCAAGGACGCAAGTGCTAACACCTTATGTATCTGCGCTGTTTCTTTCAAGAACACTGGGGCCCATATCGTATAATACAAAAAAACCAGGGGGAAAAAATTGTGATTCTCGCTCGATTATGTGCATCATATGGGGATTGTAAACCACAGTCCTTTAACGCTTTCCCAGTGGGTGGTACCATTCATGCCAGGACTACACCCATGGTAAGGCCTGTGAATTTAATGTGTGACGACATGTTGTACTCTGCAGGTTCGGAGGCGTGCTCGAACCCGGAGATGGTGCCGTGCCTGAAGCGCGGCGCCTCGACGCTGCTGTGCGTGTCGTCGAAGCTGGCGTGCGACGGCCAGGTCAACTGTCCCGCGGGCGGCTTCGACGAGGACCAGGAGCTGTGCCGGCAGAAGAAGGCGCCGTCGACGCCGCAGCTTGCCGTGCGCGACGCACAGCGGGTCACCTTCCCCCCAGTCCAAGACTACGAAGACCAGGAGGGCCGCCTCACTGACCCTTGTACGTATCACCGGCCGCGCTCCGCGGTCTCCTGCCGTAGAGTACGGGAGGGCGAGAGAGACGGCACTCTCGCGTTAAGCCGTCGTCGTTACTTGCGAACAATTATGCTGGAGGGCGAAAGCGATAAAAGTAAATATCGTACGGCTGTATTACCAACCTCAACACACCACCTGGCAAGAAAATCGCGTTTAATAAACTAGATATTTTTAATGTTGTTAATATATACAACTCTGGCGTTCATTATTTATTAATTCATAGTCGGAACAATTTGCAAACAAAATCTAACATTTCTTCAACACAAGAATTCAACTGGATTTTTTTATTGCAAACCTGCACAAATAACCTAAAGATAATGCCAGATGCATCCCTCAACAACCACAGCTTTGTGGTTATTGGGAATGTTTGCTTTTCATTTATGCCTCGCGATGTTATGAAACAATTAAAATGCACATGAATTGGAATACAAACTATTTCTGCTTTGCACAATCGCAGCACACGTGCGAAAATAACTTTACAGCCCCACAAGGCACGAGCACCGAGCATAAGGCAAAGATATGCCCAGCCAGAGAACAGGTACACCACCAAAAACTAAATAAAATGCACAAATTAAAACAAGGAATAGTAAACAAAGAAAAAATGTAACGTAATCTTCCCACATTTGGTTTAAATTATCACTATTATCATATATGTTACTCATTAAGTTTGTTAGTTTTTTATATTACATTGCACAAGATAAATTAAAATGTAGTGATTGGAAATATGTCGAAGTTGGTATACTGAGAGTGCGATATTTTCTATAACATTAGCGCAGGACCTATCCAGTGTCGCCCACCGGCTCCAACCATAGAGGGAGTATGTGGTAGTGTACTCGTGTAGGCTCTGTGTTATTCACTCTCTACATAGAAGGAATAAGTGGTAGTGTTCTCGTGTAGGCTGTGCATTACTCACTCTCTCCATAGAAGGAGTATGTGGTAGTGTACTCGTGTAGGCTGTGCATTACTCACTCTCTCTATAGAGGGAGTATGTGGTAGTCTACTCGTGTAGGCTCTGCATTACTCACTGTGCGTTTTCTAGGGATTGGGGTGCTTTTGTGCCGGTAGCACTATCGAAAACAGGGTGAGAAGGATTTCAAGTTGCAAAACTGTTTATGTACAGTCTATTCTATGTTTCTTCACAATTTTTTAATCAAGTTTTTGAAAAGTCACGCCGTGTAAAGGCTGTTGACTATAAAGTGAGCACTTCCGAAATCAGCCTTTGATAAATGCCACTGCCCCATACCTGCATGTAGTTTAACGAGCACGCTGAAAGTCCCGTGCCCAGTCAAGTTGGTAACGACGGAAGGAAAGTAGTTCCAAGTCTATCGTTGAATTAAAATTCTTATGTCAACATTTGTGAATACTGAAATTTAATTCTTTTACTTTATGTTTTTTTAGTACATTTAAACGTGTTAATTAAGAAAATTTGTAAAATAATTGATTTTCTAATCATTTCGAAATTTCACTTTTCCGACGCGCGAATAAAGTGATCAGGTCCATGTCTATGTAAAATATTCATACGGCAACATAATACACAGTGCGCATACAAGCTGATCTTAAGCAGTGCTTTCTAAATTGCTCAGTTTACCGTCAACAGCCTATATAATGTGTTTGAATGTTTCCTAAATATGTCATGTATCACAACCATGTCATAATTGTGTTAACAAAAAAGTACCTAATTTTTTGGCTAAATTNTTTCCTAAATATGTCATGTATCACAACCATGTCATAATTGTGTTAACAAAAAAGTACCTAATTTTTTGGCTAAATTGAAATTTTTATCTAAATTTTACCTGTAAATTATCACATTTCATTGATTATTAACAGGA
Source organism: Clitarchus hookeri (assembly GCA_002778355.1). Lineage (NCBI taxonomy): Eukaryota > Metazoa > Arthropoda > Insecta > Phasmatodea > Phasmatidae > Clitarchus > Clitarchus hookeri. Next base: position 425,816 of record NQII01001479.1, on the reverse strand, counting down.
ATGAAATTAGTGAGAAAGTAGGTGTTTGGTAATGCCTCAAAATAAATAATTATAAGCGAATTATTATTAAACTGAGTGTGCACGAATTCTGTGCGTTGTACCTTTGGTGTAATTTTCTAGACTTATTAGGCTTTGTTTGCATGTAACGGACAAATAATTTAAAGTAGAAGTTTAGCAGGGCTTCAGAAAAGTTGGAAGTAACCATATATAGACTATAAGAAAGTGTTTTTAGATGTTTGTACACCTCACATTATCTACTCTTAATGGAATTAGAAATACTATCGAGCTAGTCAAAGTATTTCATAAATATAAAATTGTGGGTGTGTTAAAAATTATAAATTTAAACAAGCACGTTTCTGAATGTTGACCATGTGACTGGCAGTTTTACTGGCGACTGGCGAGATACTTACAAGTCGTAGCTCAGTCCACCTCACATTTACAGAGAGAACAGCCAACAAAATGTTTGTTTGTATAGGGTCAAGAATATATTTAGTTTCCCCAAAAAAATATTTTGTTGAGTAAACAAAACTTTCAAAACGACATGAATTTAATTTTGTTCATGTAATAAAATACACGTTCGAATAAACAAACCCTCTGTGTTGGGCCACAAGAAATAATAATATCAATAAAGCATTTTGTGGACTCAACTGTATATTATATTTGTTTGGCCACAAATTTGATTGCAGTCCTAATTGTGGCAATTAGGGTAGTGTAATGTTTGTTAGTGCATATATTGTTGCTTAATAATGGTGTAAACATCCTAATAAAACTAGTTCAACAGGAAACCTAAGAGTAAAGCTGTACAACTTGAAATATTAATTTTGTGCGCGTTGCACAGTATTTGAATTCATTCATTCCCTCTGTTACAGCAGTCGCTTTAGTTGAGGTTGCTGAGACGTAGNTGAATTCATTCATTCCCTCTGTTACAGCAGTCGCTTTAGTTGAGGTTGCTGAGACGTAGCGTTCGCGCACATGTCATCTGAAATCGAATCTCGCTCGAGCTTTTACTTTTTTTTTTTATATTAAGCGAAACTGTTTTAATGTACATGGAGACGAGCAAATATTTAGTTCCGCCAACCGAATCATTGTTTGGCCTACCAAATAAGGACAACAAAATAATTTGGTGTTTTAATTTCACTGTAATGTGATTTGTTGTTTATGGTACTGTATATCGGTGTCGTAGGATTTAACGTAATTTCTTGATCGTAAATGTATCCTTATAGTTTCAAATAATTATTCATTTTACCATTGCCAGCTCACGTGACAAGATGAGGGACTCTGGTACGAAACACCACGGGTCTGGTACGTTTTATATTTACATAAATATTTGTTCATTACAGCTAATCCAGAGACNTTTCCTAAATATGTCATGTATCACAACCATGTCATAATTGTGTTAACAAAAAAGTACCTAATTTTTTGGCTAAATTCAAATTTTTTATCTAAATTTTACCTGTAAATTATCATATTTCATTGATTATTAACAGGAATGAAATTAGTGAGAAAGTAGGTGTTTGGTAATGCCTCAAAATAAATAATTATAAGCGAATTATTATTAAACTGAGTGTGCACGAATTCTGTGCGTTGTACCTTTGGTGTAATTTTCTAGACTTATTAGGCTTTGTTTGCATGTAACGGACAAATAATTTAAAGTAGAAGTTTAGCAGGGCTTCAGAAAAGTTGGAAGTAACCATATATAGACTATAAGAAAGAGTTTTTAGATGTTTGTACACCTCACATTATCTACTCTTAATGGAATTAGAAATACTATCGNGAGTTTTTAGATGTTTGTACACCTCACATTATCTACTCTTAATGGAATTAGAAATACTATCGAGCTAGTCAAAGTATTTCATAAATATAAAATTGTGGGTGTGTTAAAAATTANGGACAAATAATTTAAAGTAGAAGTTTAGCAGGGCTTCAGAAAAGTTGGAAGTAACCATATATAGACTATAAGAAAGTGTTTTTAGATGTTTGTACACCTCACATTATCTACTTTTAATGGAATTAGAAATACTATCGAGCTAGTCAAAGTATTTCATAAATATAAAATTGTGGGTGTGTTAAAAATTATAAATTTAAACAAGCACGTTTCTGAATGTTGACCATGTGACTGGCAGTTTTACTGGCGACTGGCGAGATACTTACAAGTCGTAGCTCAGTCCACCTCACATTTACAGAGAGAACAGCCAACAAAATGTTTGTTTGTATAGGGTCAAGAATATATTTAGTTTCCCCAAAAAAATATTTTGTTGAGTAAACAAAACTTTCAAAACGACATGAATTTAATTTTGTTCATGTAATAAAATAGACGTTCGAATAAAGAAAACCTCTGTGTTGGGCCACAAGAAATAATAATATCAATAAAGCATTTTTGTGGACTCAACTGTATATTATATTTGTTTGGCCACAAATTTGATTGCAGTCCTAATTGTGGCAATTAGGGTAGTGTAATGTTTGTTAGTGCATATATTGTTGCTTAATAATGGTGTAAACATCCTAATAAAACTAGTTCAACAGGAAACCTAAGAGTAAAGCTGTACAACTTGAAATATTAATTTTGTGCGCGTTGCACAGTATTTTAATTCATTCATTCCCTCTGTTACAGCAGTCGCTTTAGTTGAGGTTGCTGAGACGTAGCGTTCGCGCACATGTCATCTGAAATAGAATCTCGGTCGAGCTTTTGCTTTTTTTTTTATATATTAAGCGAAATTTTTTTAATGTACACGGAGACGAGCCAATATTTAGTTCCGCCAACCGAATCATTGTTTGGCCTACCAAATAAGGACAACAAAATAATTTGGTGTTTTAATTTCACTGTAATGTGATTTGTTGTTTATGGTACTGTATATTGGTGTCACAGGATTTAACGTAATTTCTTGATCGTAAATGTATCCTTATAGTTTCAAATAATTATTCATTTTACCATTGCCAGCTCACGTGACAAGATGAGGGAGACTGGTACGAAACACCACGGGTCTGGTACGTTTTATATTTACATAAATATTTGTTCATTACAGCTAATCCAGAGACNTCTGGTACGAAACACCACGGGTCTGGTACGTTTTATATTTACATAAATATTTGTTCATTACAGCTAATCCAGAGACTATAAATAATGCAAAAGTTACTCAGCGGTGAAATTTTGATGAGGTTATTTGTTATCTTGCCTCAAATCATTATATGGAGATGAACTCTTGCCATTATTTTAACTATAACGTATTTCTCAAAGGCAAGCCAAAAACTTTGTTGATCAAACTTATAGCTACATAGAACCTTGTACACTCCCAGCTAGGAGTGCAGCTTAGCTTCGGTCGGTTTACAAACTGGCTCCCTATCATGGACAGAAAAATTACCCGAACGTTCAAAGTTGGCTTGTAATACTCCAACCGACAGTAGAATACATCTGGTTGTCCGTACGTAGTTGGTAGCGGCAGACAGTGTTTGTTGCCTGGACGTGGGCTGACTCCGTGTCTGCGCGCGTGCTTGCAGCGGACTCGCTGGCGAAGGCGCTCGCGCACTACGGCCCCTGGGGGTACCTGATGCTGGGCACCTTGCTGTGCGGAGCCCTGCTCATGGTCTGCGGCCTGTGGGAGTGCTGCTGCCGCGGCAGGGCGGGCAAGAGGACCGCGGGCCGCGTGCCGCCCCAGCCGCCCGCCGCCGCCGCCGTCTACATCATCAGTGCGCCCGAGGCGCCGGCCACCGCCCCCGCGCCACCGAGCTACGAGGAGCTGGACCAGCCGCCCGACTANCCCGCCAAGACCCCCGCCTCCAGTTGCTGACCTCACCTCAGCACAACCTCCGCCCCTGGCTTCCGTTCGCTTTCGTATCGTTCCCTGTCAAAAAACTCACGAAAAATAATTGTGTTCCAAGCAAGTTTTAGAGTTGTTTTTTTTTTTGTTTCTAAGGCTGTTTGTTGCCTGGTTGAGAATTTGGTATACGGAAATACATGTCAATGAAATTCGGTTTTTTGGAGCCAGTTTTGAAGATATAAATTTGAGACAAAATTCTAACTGTTATAAATGATACTGTTGAGCTCTGTCTTGAGGCAAATATAACAATTTTTTACAGTATTTTTGAAATTTAATTATTAAGTTTTCTGATTTTTACAGGAAACAGGCTATACCGTAATGTTACAAAAGGCTTCAATAGCAAAGGAGCACGTAATTTTTCTGCTCGGAAAATCCCCTCGTGTTATATATCTATATTTAATAGGAACTTAAAAAAAAAGAATCTCATTAACATGGATTTGCCTACACCAAATTGTCAACCAGGCAACAGCCTTGTGGGGCTCGCCAACCTAAAGCTATTTTCCACATTTAGGGCCAGGAAGGACAGGAGCGATAAGGTTACACATATACATGTAATTAGTGCTCCATCGCCACTAGGCGCAATGCTCTGAGCGGGGTGTTGTCATCGTGCCGCGTCCATCTATGGGACTTGCAAGTAATGACCCTATAATGTTATTGGTGTGGAGTCTGTGGCAAGGTTCAATGCAGGGCCCTTGGATGTATATATTTCGAGATACAGCGATTGGAAAAATGTGTAAATAGCTGTGTTGCGATGCTCTGAAATGGTGCTTCTAATGTGCGTGACATCTTGAAAGCGCCCAACAGGCCTTGTATAAAGTGTGTGTGAGTTATTTTCGTAGGTCAGTATATTGGACGCACGTTAAATAGTTTCGTGTAAAATGTGTTTGAAAGACTCTGCATTGTAGGTAAAGTGCCAGTTAGGTGGGCCCCTTAAATCTTGGATAATTGTTGATTGCGTGCCTGATGTGATGTGTGAAGACTGTGCCACTTGATGAGTGTAATCGCCAGTGGTGTTTTATCACCGCCATAAAACCTTTGCAGCAGATATCTCAGGGATGGTTTGTATTACAATGATGAGTCATGTCCGATGTCGCTCTTTTTTATTGATATTATGTTTGTTGCAATCTCGTATCTATTCTTGTATAAATGCTCGTTCTCATACAGGGAACTGTGTTGAATTCTTAAAGTAGAGAAGACCATCTAACTTGATGCAAACCTCACCCTTCNAATGCTCGTTCTCATACAGGGAACTGTGTTGAATTCTTAAAGTAGAGAAGACCATCTTACTTCACGAGGTCTGAGTGTCTTCGACTCTGCCGACCGAAGGGACAATGCCTCCGTTCTGTGTCCAATATTGTAGTTTCATCTGTGTTCCGGTGATTGCACAAAGTCGTTAGTCACACGACTGGCGTTCCCTATAAGCTCCACCTCTGCATTGAAATATGTTTCTCATTACCACTTAACTGAGGCCATGCTTATTTTGTTGTACTGAAGATATTAATAACTTGACACAGTTCGATTAGGTACTCAATCTCTCCAATAACTAACGTTGCAAGGTAGCACTGCTTTTGGCAAGAACTCCTGACAGACGAGTCATATGGTCCGAGCATTGTGAGCGATGACATCCCTCTCGTTGGTCGTGTCAGTGTTAACTATGTTCCAGCCGTCATACACGTGGTTCATAGCTGCTAAAGCATAACTTGAAACTTATTTTGGCGACACAGTCTTATATACAAGAACAGTATCCAGCTTAAGTAAATCTACAAGTTTTTGAACCGTTTTGTGTGTTAGTAACGACACCCTTTGCGTCTTTCTNCAGTATCCAGCTTAAGTAAATCTACAAGTTTTTGAACCGTTTTGTGTGTTAGTAACGACACCCTTTGCGTCTTTCTAGCCCATTTTATGTGGTGGTTCCAAAAATTTCTGACAGTAGAAGTACCCATGGAACTGCATTTTCATACATATAATTTGAACTGGTCATAACATTTGTATTCTGTTTCAGTGCTTACTCCTCGTAATGGATATCTGAATTTAGTTCCTCCTCACGTTTTTCGCAAATGAAGATGTACGTCAATTTAAAGAAAAAAATAATTATGCTAACTGCAAGACAGCAAAATATTATTTTATTTAATGTGCACCTAACTGTCTTGAAAAACATATAGTATGACCAAATGTTCTATATTTTGTTACCCATAAAAGTCTATTTCATGGAAGTATACACTGGTCATAAGTATGTGCTGAAATAAAGTAATTAGCGTGTCATCATTGGCGTGGGCGTGCTGTACTAACTCGAATAACAAAGCTTGGAGAACTTCTTTTCTTAATTTCGCAGTATAATCCATTAACAGACTAGCTGTTGTTTGACCTCCGTTAATCCGATACTCCTTGTAGGACTGAGTTAACGGTAAATAGCAATTGAGTGGCTTTATTCCATATGGCCAATTCGAACACGATAATGGGTTCTGAAAAAGATAGCTGTCAGTGAGTAACTGATGCATTATGTAAAGGACTGTGGAGTGTAGCATTACATCATTTGATAATATGAAATTGTAGGGTTATGTAGTTCTTGCAAAATCACAGTTTTTATAGATGAGCCCTCCAGTTCTTGTTAGCCCTATCAACACGAAAGGTAGCTGTGCAAGGAAATCGTATATAGTCTATTCGAGGTTTTTCNAGGGAAATCGTATATAGTCTATTCGAGGTTTTTCACTCTTTTTGAATCAAATATTTGAAAAGTCACCCTATATATAACGTGTTTGGTTGTTTCCTAAATATGTCATGTAACACAAGCGTTTTCTACTTGTGTTAACATTAAAGTACCTTATTTTTGGTTAAATCAAACTTTCACTTATATTTTATATATAAATTCTAATACCTTAGTTGTAACTAATTTCAATAAACACATGTAGAAAATAAGTTTATTGGTTAAGCCTAGTAATAAATACTTCTTATGCAAAATATTATTAGACTGAGTGCGCACGAATGCAGTGCGTTATACATTTGGTGTAATTCACTAGATATTGTTGAGTTTTGTTTGTATGAGGCGAAGGAATACCTTGGAAGTAGAACTTATGCAGGACTTCAGAACAGCTGGAAGGAACCATGGCTCTACTATGCTTGGGCAGAGGTCGTGTTAGTTACATGGGGTTCTTGTATGCCTTCTTTGGACGAATTGCTGGTTCTGCAGGGCTTAGTATCCGTTAGAGAGTGCAAGAGACGATACAAAGAAGGGCGCATCGCACCTAGAGAAGATTCTAGATGTCCGACACTGAACAGTCCGAGAGAAATCCTCGTTTTGTGAACATTTTCTGTGCTCCGTTATCGGCGTTACTGCAATGGTGGATAACTGCTTGGTGCAATCCAACGTCTGCTGTAACATCTTTATGCCTGTCACATCAGTCTGGACTACAAGGTCACACGTCTGTCTCGAGGCTGGTACAGGAATTCCAGGTTGCAGTAGTGCTTAGAACATAACAAGTGGCATGAAAAGTTGCATGGTCGTGCTCTTCCTGATGGATCAGAGATGGCCCAGTTCGTGTCTTCTTATTAGCTGGGAGTGTTATCTCATCAGGCATACTGCATACAGGTTGTTAACGAATGTTGTGCTATGTGGTATGAAGTTACGTCCTCTGCCGTGTGTGTCCNCAGTATCCAGCTTAAGTAAATCTACAAGTTTTTGAACCGTTTTGTGTGTTAGTAACGACACCCTTTGCGTCTTTCTGGCCCATTTTATGTGGTGGTTCCAAAAATTTCTGACAGTAGAAGTACCCATGGAACTGCTTTTTCATACATATAATTTGAACTGGTCATAACATTTGTATTCTGTTTCAGTGCTTACTCCTCGTAATGGATATCTGAATTTAGTTCCTCCTCACGTTTTTCGCAAATGAAGATGTACGTCAATTTAAAGAAAAAAATAATTATGCTAACTGCAAGACAGCAAAACATTATTTTATTTAATGTGCACCTAACTGTCTTGAAAAACATATAGTATGACCAAATGTTCTATATTTTGTTACCCATAAAAGTCTATTTCATGGAAGTATACACTGGTCATAAGTATGTGCTGAAATAAAGTAATTAGCGTGTCATCATTGGCGTGGGCGTGCTGTACTAACTCGAATAACAAAGCTTGGAGAACTTCTTTTCTTAATTTCGCAGTATAATCCATTAACAGACTAGCTGTTGTTTGACCTCCGTTAATCCGATACTCCTTGTAGGACTGAGTTAACGGTAAATAGCAATTGAGTGGCTTTATTCCATATGGCCAATTCGAACACGATAATGGGTTCTGAAAAAGATAGCTGTCAGTGAGTAATTTAACTGATACATTATGTAAAGGACTGTGGAGTGTAGCATTACATCATTTGATAATATGAAATTGTAGGGTTATGTAGTTCTTGCAAAATCACAGTTTTTATAGATGAGCCCTCCAGTTCTTGTTAGCCCTATCAACACGAAAGGTAGCTGTGCAAGGAAATCGTATATAGTCTATTCGAGGTTTTTCACTCTTTTTGAATCAAATGTTTGAAAAGTCACCCCATATATAACGTGTTTGGTTTTTTCCTAAATATGTCATGTAACACAAGCGTTTTCTACTTGTGTTAACTTTAAAGTACCTTATTTTTGGTTAAATCAAACTTTCACTTATATTTTATATATAAATTCTAATACCTTAGTTGTAACTAATTTCAATAAACACATGTAGAAAATAAGTTTATTGGTTAAGCCTAGTAATAAATACTTCTTATGCAAAATACTATTAGACTGAGTGCGCACGAATGCAGTGCGTTATACATTTGGTGTAATTCACTAGATATTGTTGAGTTTTGTTTGTATGAGGCGAAGGAATACCTTGGAAGTAGAACTTATGCAGGACTTCAGAACAGCTGGAAGGAACCATGGCTCTACTATGCTTGGGCAGAGGTCGTGTTACTTACATGGGGTTCTTGTATGCCTTCTTTGGACGAATTGCTGGTTCTGCAGGGCTTAGTATCCGTTAGAGAGTGCAAGAGACGATACAAAGAAGGGCGCATCGCACCTAGAGAAGATTCTAGATGTCCGACACTGAACAGTCCGAGAGAAATCCTCGTTTTGTGAACATTTTCTGTGCTCCGTTATCGGCGTTACTGCAATGGTGGATAAATGCTTGGTGCAATCCAACGTCTGCTGTAACATCTTTATGCCTGTCACATCAGTCTGGGCTACAAGGTCACACGTCTGTCTCGAGGCTGGTACAGGAATTCCAGGTTGCAGTAGTGCTTAGAACATAACAAGTGGCATGAAAAGTTACATGGTCGTGCTCTTCCTGATGGATCAGAGATGGCCCAGTTCGTGTCTTCTTATTAGCTGGGAGTGTTATCTCATTAGGCATACTGCATACAGGTTGTTAACGAATGTTGTGCTATGTGGTATGAAGTTACGTCCTCTGCCGTGTGTGTCCGAACCATCGATGCCAACGTCCGTCACATCAGCAATACACTGAGTGTGGGCAACGCCTGGAAGACTGGAAGACTATACCTCAGAATACCTGTCAAGTACGTTGTGATTTTGTGGTGCCCGTGCGAGTTAAGCAGGTGTTACGAACTAGAGCTGGCTTCATCAGAGGTGTCTGTTATATATAATTGTACGCCTACTAATTATAAGATAATCCATGTATGATTAAAAAAAATAGTTTATGAAGTTTTTCATAATGCTGCAAGTTAGCACTTATAAATAAACGTGAAACTTTACACAGTTGTGTATAGTTGCTACAAGTTTTTTAAATAGACTGTACAGATTGTATCAGACCAAATCTTACAAGCTTTGGGATGCGGTTCCTCATGCAAAATCAAGTGGGAAATACGAGGGACACTTTCTAACCAAAATTAATATTAAAGGATATATAAGCCCGTGAAAATCGAGTGTATTCTTTCAAAATATCGGAAACAAAGCTAAAATTAAAATTAATTAATTCTCCGACCATTGGAAAGAATGTGAGATTGTTTTATGTTACCGGGATCTTCCACCTATGGGAAAACTCATTAATACCGCCCACCCAAAATGAAAACAACAGGGGTGGCTACCCTCTTATTGTTGACAAATACTTTACCATTGGGAATTATGAACATTTAAGCAGGATAAACTAATTAACAAAAAGGTCCTCTTATTGTAACTGCCCAGGATACACCGTCTTCTTGCAACACACACACAAAACTTCCAGCGACGGTAATACAGTTCCTGGAGCGTAGGCAACACTTCATACAGGAAATCATACACATACAGTCGCCAGAATCAAAGAGGCAGCTTCAGTACTGTAAGCTTATTAATGTTCTGTACGTGTTGTTGACGGTAAGTGTTAAAAACGTCCTCCACCATCTTCTGTACAGTGGACACAGGAGCATACCATCGACGTATGTAGATAGAATTGCCTACGTGGGCAGCTGCAATAAGGACTATTTTTGTTAATTAGGTCATACTAATCAATCAATCAGCTTCAAACGTTCATAATTCCTGATGGTAAAAATGTTGTATGCATTAAGAGGGTGGCCATCCCTGTTATTTTAATTATGGTCGTAGGTATAAGTGAAAGTTTACTCTTAAGTGGAAGATCCAGGGAACACAAAGCAATGCCACATTGTTTGCGACAAGTTGAAAAAAACGCAATTTAGAATATATATTTTAAAGTACTCATATGTCCCTTAATATTAATTTTAGGTCGAAAGTGTCCCGTATATTTCCCTCTTGATTTTGCACAAGTAATCGCCTCCCCAAGTTAGTAACATTTGGTCGGATACAATCAGTTTAATCATAATTATTTGAATAAACAATGTTTTTTTTTTACAGAGATCTTGATATTGCGTGTTTACAGTGGTTCTGATTGTATCATAATTGAGACGAAAGAAAGTATTAAGCCTTTTGAAGCTACTACATACATTCAGGTAGATTACAAACACGGTGTTCACAATTTTTGTGTGTTATTTTTTGTTACTTGGCATTGTTTTTTTTTGTACGTTCTGCCCAATCAAATCTCGACATATCCAGTTCTGCTTCAGTGGCATTAACCCAATAGATTGGAATAAATTCGAAACTGTATTCCATAACTTCTGTTTTAGGTAGTTTCTTAATATTTTATCAAATGTCTCTTTTTGATTTGTAGTTGGCATACTAAAATAGCGCACAGCTAAGAATGTATTGGAACTACAATAAAAAAACCCAAAGTATTTTCCACTTCAAAATGAAATCTGTTGTAACAGTTCCACTAACACTTTCAAATCATCAGTTTTCTTAACGAAACACCAAATTTTTGCACTTTCAAAGTATTTCCTTGTAAATCTTAACTTGTGTGTTTATAAATTTATGATATAGTTCTCAGATATCAACTCTTTCTGCAGATTCCGGAAATGTGTAATGAAATACCGTGAATTATATTTCACAGCGTTCTGATTTTTATGTACACATGCCACTTTTTTCAAAACTCATATTACTTTTACTGTAATATCAATAAACATTAAATTTCCTTCCTGTAAAATATGGCTGTGGAGCTTTGATTGTTCTGCATTGTTCAGCATAATGTTGAGTGCCTTGTTTTGTACTAGAGACTGTAAATACATGTTATATGTCGTGGAGTTGTGGCATTGACCAGACAGCGATTGCAGTAGTTTTGTATTTGTGAATAACTTATAAATATTAGTTGTGGTGATGTAAATATTTTGATTATTCCGCTGTGGCAATTGTCATCACAGTACATTGCCGCTTGGATGCTAAGATAAGCGATTTTCCGATAGCAATTAATAGAGACCTGAGAAATTCGCGACTTCAATGACCTATAGGCTAGACGGCACAGCCGTATGGACAAATATGAAGATATCTCCTGCACATTGGTTGTCTGCTGTGACAGGGGAAGGCAACGAATGGGCCAGCGTTCTCCAGGAGGCGTCACACACCGCGTGGACCAATGGTTGAAATTATGTAAACGCACGTGTCTTGCATTCTAGCTTGTCCCGAAATGAATCCACGAATTTTTGAGGTCTCTAGCAATTAATAGTGCTAGATAAATGAAACATTTTCGTTTGAAAAACTAGTCATTAATGTTAATTATCTCCAGACATGATTTTGCACTCTAAATAGTTTAGTAGTAGTTAATAAATGTTTGACTGTATGTTTTTGAAACAGAAATGTTGGCTCCTAAATTGAAGACTGTTTCGTCTAGCTACTCCTTAAGAATTTAGGGGAGAACAGATAATAAGTGTTTGCATTGTATTATATTGCATTGTATTATGTTGTATTGTATTATAACAAACTGTTTTATTCTTGTACTTAGTGTGTATTTACCATTTAAGAATTATGTAAATTTACATTCCATAACTTTCAATAAAAAGAATGCTTTAATTTAGTTTTGTTTTTCTTACAAATATGATAATAAAATTGAAAATAGTAGATAGCTGAGGGAAGTGACTAATTAATGTTGGTCTATAGAAAGCATTATTTATTGATAAAAACATCTGTATGATAATTTTGATCAAATATGTAAATATTACTTGACTAAATTATCTGTTTTTAATTAAATAACTCACTACTTGTATCAATAAAGCCATGATGCTATAAATATATATGGCATATTTAATGTATTCAAAAATTGTTTTTGCCTTATGATGATTATAAATGGCAGATTATTTCATAACTGTTACAGGACCTATGGGGAAATTATTTTGCATGTTATTGCACCCCGCATGATATGTGACGGTAATTTGGTTTTTATACAGATTGGTTCACTAAACATGGACACCCCCAAAATTTCCGCAACGGTTGCAGATCACGAAATGCGGTTTTAGCTAAATAATAGTGCGTACGGGGGCGAGTTATTTTCTTCACGGTGACTATTCGTAACATGTGTAAGGACAGAGCAATTGAAGCACATATGATTTGTTAACTGGAAACATATATTTATTTCAATGGCATCTGAAAGTAGATGCAAAGAGGAATTAAGAGATATGGCTAATGCAATGGAAAGTAACACAGAAACGCCAATAAATAATGTACAAAGTTAAGTGGGCCGGTAGAATGGGGCAGTGGACCTTTACTCACGGCTGTAAGCAAGCAACACGCGCCGTGACTCATCCTGGTGGGACAGCTCCCTTATAGAAGCGTAGCGCTTACCTTAATGGGGCAAGGGGCACTGAATGCGTAGAGACCTAAAGAATTCGCGGATTCATTTCGGGACAAGCTAGAATTCAAAACACGTGTGTTTATATAACCTTAGCCATTGGTCCACACAGTGTTTGACACCTCCTGGGGAACGGTTGCCCAATCGTCGCCTTCCACTATGACAGCAGACAACAATGTGCATTTGATATCGGCATGTTAGTACACAAGACTTTAGAGTCTACTTTGCAGGTCTTTGAACTCGCGAATTTCTCAGGTCTCTATGAACGCGATATTGGTCAAAGCAGAACACCGCAGCGGAGGGAAGACGGGTAATGTGAGTGCAAGTCTGATATAAATACATTACATTTTATTCAGATACCGGCGTGATTCAGGAGATATGTTTCCTAGTCATAAACTGTAGTGTGTAACAAGTGTGTACATATGCACAAACAAAAATAGAACAAACCAACCTAAGAAAATATGCAATTGTATCTACATACATAGTACAAAAGAGCACCATTATGGTTGAAACGGTTCATATTAGATCTTTTCACAGCATGTGCTCGATGTGTTTACCATCGACAGCAATACACATCTGTAAATGCACATGTAGCGAGTGACGAACGGCCTGAAGTGTTTCTGGCGTAATGCCGCTGCATATTGCCACAGTGCGTTCCTGCATATCATCTGGCGTCATATGAATCGTGTTGAACACCCTGACTTTCAGTGTTCACCACAAAATAAAGTCTAGAGGTTTGAGGTCAGGGGAACAATCTGGCCATCTTACACCACTACCACAACCTAACCACCCGTTTGTAAACGTTTCATTTAACACTTGCCTCGCCACCAAAGCAAATTGCGCAGGACAGCCGTCATGCATAAACCACATATCATGACGTATGGCGAGCGGTATGTCTTTCAGAAGTGCCGGTAAGGTCTCTCTGAGGAAATGTGCGTAACTTCAGCCGGTTAGTGTCCCTTGAATGAAATATGGCCTTATGACGTAGTCCCGAATGATTCCACACCACACACTCACGCTCCACTGTAGCTGGTTCTCCATGTGCCGGGTCCAAGGCGGATTATCCGTCACCCAGTAGTGCATATTTTGTATGTTTATGCACCCATGGTTTGTGAAAGTAGTTTCATTAGTAAACAGTGTGTTCTTCACAAAATTGCTGTCATCCCTTACAGACATAATAAACGTGACACGCTGCTGAAAATCACCTTCATGAAATGCCTGACGAAGAGTCAGGTGATATGGATGTAATTTCCATTGGCGCAGTAACCATAACACACTTGTTTTACTTATTCCTACGTAACTGGAAAGTTCTCGCATACCCATGTGGGGGTTCGCATCAACCCAATCACCTCGTAACAAGAAACATATGCAAATTTTTGTTACCGTTCGCCGTTTGGTGGGCGTCAGATTAGGATACTTTTCACCAAATATTTCGACGGCTTGCTTGGAATTTCTGCCACACTCTACCGTAAATAAGGAGAGCGTCCAGTTTTCCTCCTTCCTTATTAATTAATTGCGTACGCAAAGCCACACACTGACACACCACTTACCACAACAGATTACGGAGACTGGTTCTGCACTGCTAAAGGAAGCAGTCCCGCCGGGATGGGTGACGGAGGGTATTGTTTACGTACAGCTGTAAGTACAGGCCCACTGCCCCATGCTATTGGCCCAACTAAATCAATCATATTTGCACATTATTTATTGGCGTTTCTGCGATACTTTCCATTGGAACTGTTGTATCCCTGAATTCCCCTTTGCACGTACTTCCGTATGCCGTTGAAATAATCTAGGTATGTTTCCAGTTAAAAAAAAATCATATGTGGTTTAATTTCTCTCTCCATACACTTGTTATGAATAGTCACTGTGCAGCAAATTACTCGCCCCCGTATGTACTATCGTTTAGCGAAAACCACATTTCGTGATCTGCACCCGTCGTGGAAATTTTAGCGGTCTCCACGTTAGGTTGAAGATCCTGTTTATGTTTCTGATTGTGTATATTAGACTTATTTCAATTTCATTTTAACATTTAAAGATTTGTGATAAAAATTGTCTTCTTAACAAGCAATACTCTTTCTCATAAATATATAGAAACCTTATAAATTATGTAGTCAAAAATAACTTATAAAATTAATTTTTTCAAGAAAATTAACTTTGTAGTGTTAACATGTTGCTCATAGATAACCATCTGAGCAACTTGTTTTAGCCAATAGTACATTCAGCTACAAAGTTCACTCCTTTCAGATGTGGAAATAATAATCACATTCTTTCACATCATTTGTGAGAGCACAGTTTGTTAATAAACGGAGCCGACAGCAGTACCAAAACGTTAGAGCAGTCGTTATTCCCGAAAAGCTTGAGGTGTCAATAAAGTGAGGGTAGAAAAATGGTTGGGTGTAACACTGGAGAAACGAAAGTACCTCGACAAAACACCAGTGATCATCCCCGCGAGGGAATATTTGCCCGAAAGTATGCTGTTGGGCAGAGGAACCAAAACCCCCAGATATCGGTGGTCAAATTCAGCTACCTGCTGCCCATAGGTAGTTTGTACAGAGGTGTGTGAATGGTTATAAGGGATGAATAGTGTGGCAGAGAGTACACTGGACATGCAGCGGCGGCACAGTTGCTGTACGTATCATGTATATCCTTCCTGCAGTATGCCGAGACGTCGAGAGTCTAGGTTGTCACCACTGAACCAGTCACAAGTATTTCTGTCAGCAAACACCAGCAACAATGTTCATCTTAATAATTTTTAAGGGCAGTATATTTTTAGGAAACACAACATAAAATTATAAAAATGTACCGATGGACCCTTTTCAGTTCTATAACGATAAAGAAAGATTTTCTTCTTATTTTGATCTTGAACATTGTATGAAAATTCTTACGGTACAGCGAGAAGAGACCCCTCCACCACCACTGCGATTTTTTAGCCACTACCCGTACGAGTCTTTCCTCATTCTGATCTCGAACTTTAGAGTGAGTGAGTGGGTGAAGGGATCTGGGTGGCTCTTAACATCGAGGTCTTGAGAGCCGATGAGGGTGAAACGAGGTGAGTATGGAGGAGCGCCGGAATGCAAGGACGGTGGAAACGGGAGATCCCCGAGAAAACCCGCCGATGAGCGGCATCGTCCAGCACGATTCCCACGTGTGAAAATCCGGGAGCGACCCCGCCGGGTATCGGGCCCGGTTCGCCTTGGTGGGAAGCGAGTAGTTCCAACCACTACACCACCGCGGCCCCTCGAACTTCAGAGGGAACCTCAGACATGGCCAGTACTAGGTCAGAAGTGCTCCTTCTCCTTCTTTGTGAGTTGAGCCCGCACAGTAGGAAGAAACAAATAAGCACCTCCCCCTAATACGCCTTCTCCCGTCACCCAACAGTTGAATTTCTTCACATTCAAATTCCTGCTTGGGCCTTAGTGGACTGAATGTTAGGGTTCTTCAAGCCTGATCTTACCAAAACGGATATCTGCCTCCTGAGCTGGGCTTGAATATGCCTCCTGAGCTGGGCTTGAATATGCCTCCTGAGCTGGGCTTGAATATGCCTCCTGAGCTGGGCTTGAATCTGCCTCCTGAGCTGGGCTTGAATATGCCNTGAAGCACCTTCCCCTAATACGCCTTCTCCCGTCACCCAACAGTTGAATTTCTTCACATTCAAATTCCTGCTTGGGCCTTAGTGGACTGAATGTTAGGGTTCTTCAAGCCTGATCTTACCAAAACGGAAATCTGCATCCTCAACTGAGCTTGAATATGCCTCCTGAGCTGGGCTTGAATCATGGGCAACCGTGATCGTGCTGGCTTTGCTGCGCACCGCACGACTTACAAAGCAGCAGCAGGAGAGAGAGTAAAAGCTAGGTGTTGTTATGTTGTCACCGTAAATCATTCACTCGTGAAACTACAGTCATGGGTGTCCCGATTAGCAGTCTCCATAGAGTCGTGTGCTTCAGAGATCATGTTTCGCCCATTTAATTTTGTATCTACGCAGGCACAGATGTGAGAGATTTTAAAGCCTGACGGACCATCGAGGCGAACGGAGATGGCGTCGTGTGTGGAAACTTCCGGCAACGAACGGTCGTCGTAATGACGTGCGCTGAGATCGCTGTTGAGACTCGGCTTAATTCCTGTTTGCAGAAGTTCTTCATTTTCGTTTCATAATTATTGGAAATATTTTATTATAATTTACAATTTACTAGTTGTTTGATACTTTTGTATCTAATTGTCACTATGTGTTATTTTCTGCTTGTAAANTCATGGGCAACTGTGATCGTGCTGGCTTTGCTGCGCGCCGCACGACTTACAAAGCAGCAGCAGGAGAGAGAGTAAAAGCTAGGTGTTGTTATGTTGTCACCGTAAATCATTCACTCGTGTAACTACAATCACGGGTGTCCCGATTAGCAGTCTCCATAGAGTCGTGTGCTTCAGATATCATGTGTCGTCCATTTAATTGTGTATCTACGCAGGCACAGATGTGAGAGATTTTAAAGCCTGACGGACCATCGAGGCGAACAGAGATGGCGTCGTGTGTGGAAACTTCCGGCAACGAACGGTCGTCGTAATGACGTGCGCTGAGATCGCTGTTGAGACTCGGCTGAATTCCTTTTGCAGAAGTTCTTCATTTTCGTTTCATAATTATTGGAAATATTTGATTATAATTTACAATTTACTAGTTGTTTGATACTTTTGTATCTAATTGTCACTATGTGTTATTTTCTGCTTGCAAAAAGGTAGGGACTTATTAATAAAATTTTAATTTGTTCTTAACTTTTTAACACAAGCAGATAACACACAATTAAATCTACTTGCAAAAATATTAAACAATTCGTAAACTGTATTTATTTTCTATAATCGTACACTGTCAGTAATTATTATGAATCGGAAACTATGACGCGAAAACAAAGAATTTTTGCAAAAAGGGTTAAGGCGAGTCTTAATACACATCCATCCCACAGTCACTGGTTATTGGCGACAACCAATGCAGAGCAACCTACATATTTGATTGATATTGCACCGAGGCTGATATATCAAAGACTAGGGAATTGTTGAGCAACAGAAGATTAATGGTTTTTTGTCCGTATTCTGTAAGAAATAGAGGCTTCTGAGATCACCTCACTGTATGTGTGTCAGTGTATGTGTGCAAGAAAATCCCTAAAATCTTTTGAACCTCTGCGCCGATTTTCGCCTAATTTGTTACATTTAAGCAATGCCACCCGAATGTTGTATATTCGGACATGCCAGATGCTTATTTTTTAAATAGCGGCCATAAAAAATTTTAGGAGGCATTCGACCGATTTAAACCAATATTGGTGTTTTAGTAGTCCACACTGTCAACAATAAATTCAGAAACTCGTGACCTCATTGGACAGTTATTTTGGAATATAGCCAGCTGAAAAACACATCACTTGCGTCATATCTGGTGAACTACCCAGCTGACTGTACCAAATTTGGTATACAAGTGGCGCAATTGTTCGTCACCATAATAATTTATGGTCCTATTCCTGTGTTTTAGACACTTCAAAAGGTTGCCCAAAATAATAGTTAATGTTGGGTTGCTAAGTACACCGAATAATTCAGCTAATATTTAAAAAAAATTATTATTCTAACTGTACCTATTACAAGAATGTAATATAATAATTTGTAGTGCCGTAATTCGACCACAATTTATAAGATCGTATCACCCGAAAAAATTAAAATAAATATTGGGAACTATGCAATTGATTTCCGTCACATTTTACAAGCTGTAATACCTGAAAATTAATTATCTTAATTGCTTAGATACTAATTGTATGGTGAATACATACATATTATAGTTTGGTTTGCCTTATCAACCGTAACGTAGTCAAAACTGGTATGTAAGTTGTACCTATTGCAAGTATTACATGTAATAGTTTACAGTCTTTTTTGATCGCCATCTTGAAAGATAGTGCCACCTGAAGAAAATTAAACTCTAAGGTGATATTTCGGGAAGTTCTACCAATTATTTCTATGTTTTGCATTACAGTGCTATTTTGAGACATTGTAAACTTGCGCTGTGTTTGTATTTTAAGAGCTTATTTGGAAAATTGCATGGATGTAAATGTTAGGTTAGTAACGGTATGTTATATTTTTGAAACCATAATTAAACATTTCAGTGAATCTTTATNCGACCGATTTAAACCAATATTGGTGTTTTAGTAGTCCACACTGTCAACAATAAATTCAGAAACTCGTGACCTCATTAGACAGTTATTTTGGAATATAGCCAGCTGAAAAACACATCACTTGCGTCATATCTGGTGAACTACCGAGCTGACTGTACCAAATTTGGTATACAAGTGGCGCAATTGTTCGTCACCATAATAATTTATGGTCCTATTCCTGTGTTTTAGACACTTCAAAAGGTTGCCCAAAATAATAGTTAATGTTGGGTTGCTAAGTACACCGAATCATTCAGCTAATATTTAAAAAAAAATTATTATTCTAATTGTACCTATTACAAGAATGTAATATAATAATTTGTAGTGCCGTAATTCGACCACAATTTATAAGATCGTATCACCCGAAAAAATTAAAATAAATATTGGGAACTATGCAATTGATTTCCGTCACATTTTACAAGCTGTAATACCTGAAAATTAATTATCTTAATTGCTTAGATACTAATTGTATGGTGAATACATACATATTATAGTTTGGTTTGCCTTATCAACCGTAACGTAGTCAAAACTGGTATGTAAGTTGTACCTATTGCAAGTATTACATGTAATAGTTTACAGTCTTTTTTGATCGCCATCTTGAAAGATAGTGCCACCTGAAGAAAATTAAACTCTAAGGTGATATTTCGGGAAGTTCTACCAATTATTTCTATGTTTTGCATTACAGTGCTATGTTGAGACATTGTAAACTGGCGCTGTGTTTGTATTTTAAGAGCTTATTTGGAAAATTGCGTGGATGTAAATGTTAGGTTAGTAACGGTATGTTATATTTTTGAAACCATAATTAAACATTTCAGTGAATCTTTATNATGGATGTAAATGTTAGGTTAGTAACGGTATGTTATATTTTTGAAACCATAATTAAACATTTCAGTGAATCTTTATATACTGCTAATACCTGTAAGTGACATTCAAATTCAATCCTTTGTAACTTTTTGCCTGCCATTGTATAATATAGCACCACGTGACTTATCTTCAAAATGGCTGTTTCGTTACAATTTGTGTTGCGTATTGCAACTACGGTACCATTAAACGAATTTCAACCCCAACGTGGCATATCGGTAGTTCTTTCTGTGTGCAGTGCTTGCATTAATTAAACACTTCTTTGGTGTGTCGCGTTGGAGGAAGTCTCCTAAATATAAACACCNCTGTGTGCAGTGCTTGCATTAATTAAACACTTCTTTGGTGTGTCGCGTTGGAGGAAGTCTCCTAAATATAAACACCGTTTCTCAGTGACTCTCAATTAGGTAGCGCCACATTTTGTATGGAAATAGTATTATGGAAGGCCTCCTAAAATTTTCATTAAGTAAAATTATTATTAAAGCNTCCTAAAATTTTCATTAAGTAAAATTATTATTAAAGCGACGGTGTTACTCGTGTAGTGCTGTACACCATCTGATGTACTATCAAATTTATATAACTTAAGTCTTGGCTTGCTGAAGTAACTTCTGTATGGACAAACTGCACTACGTAATGGTTTCAATCTTCTTACATCCTGGCCGTTGGGGGAAAAAAAAAGAAACATTTACGGGCTTACTAAACCTTAAGAACTATTCGACCTTACCCACAAATCTGCTAATATTCCTTCTGCTTGGACACTTAAACTTGAGTGTTTCATCGCAAATATTGCATATACTTCTTGAGAAAAGCACGCCACTTAGTTATATCGGTTACTGTGTTTTATTTCCTCGGTCGACTTGGGGACAGTAATAGACGACGATAATGACAACACAGAATTATACATAAACTCATTTTAATACACAGAAGTCCTTTAAACAGTTCCAGGTTGCTACATTGGCAACACACAGGATGAGAAGCTGTTTCACATCTCACAGGTTGCAAGTCTGAATTCCGGAATGGCCGCTTCGCAGTTCGCAAGGCGCAGCTCTGGAACCTCGTTGTTGGCTCTCTGTGGGCAAAAAAAAAAAATCAACATATTAAAAAAATCGGTTTTCTTCAGAAGTGATTGGCAATTTCTTTTATATATTCAATCATTACGCTTTATAGTCTGCTTGATATCAAAGATCTCTGCGCAGGGCCGGATTTCCCACGTGCCACCTGTAGGCCAATGAAAATTTATCGCCTCTTCCCCAATTTGTTTTACTTTTTCCCCTTTTTTCGATATTGCACAGTTACGAGATTAGGTGCCATTATAATTTAAATTATTGCATTAAAATATTATAAATAATGTAAATTAAAATTTCTAACGGTATTAATTGAAAACAAGTTTAAAATTGATTGATAATAATTAACTTCTTATACAATTATGGAATTTACTATATTAAAATATATAACTTTTACGTTTTATTTTCGGTACGAATTTATTTCAGCCTACCTTTGGGTTATAGAGGATGATTCTAAAATCATGGGACAAACATTGAGAGGTGGTAGAGCTCACTAAAACAAACAATTATTGTATAGGAATATATGGGCTGGAGTGACGCGTAGAGGCACAAACACAAAAATAACACATGAAATGCCACATATTGTTTATTTACAATGTCGCCGCTAAATGCCTTTTTACAGCAATGTTTATAATAATTGCTCAAAATTGCTACCACCGACAGTAATGCAAGCTTGGTAGCGTCGGTGGAGTGATGCTGATGCAGCAGGTCACTGGCGCACCGTTTGACTGCCCTCAACTAACGCCACCATTGTCAGCCAATCACGCCATATGTAGAGGTCGCCAAGCATGCGTGACTGTTGGTGGATGCATTTCCAGCAACTGTTTTAACATTTTCTGTACGGAATCACTCGTTAAGTATGCTGCTAATGAACATTTTATGTTTCCGTTAATGTGTTATGTTTTTGTGTTTGAGCCTCAACGCGTCACTTCCGCCCATATATTCCTATACAATGTTTTGTTTTAGTGAGATCACCACCCTTCAATGTTTGTCCCATGATTTTAGAATCATTCTGTATATACACATGTTTATATATACATGTATATAAGCTGTTGTAGGCCATTTTTTAATATCTGTTGTATTTACGATGTCCATAAATATAGCCGAGCGATACATTCGCTTAATGTATAGAAAATAAGCCATTTATTTATGGTTCTTTGTTTGTAAATGATATTATATAATGAAGTTTAACTAACGGGGGAAGATATTCTAAATAAAATCTCTTTATAGTGTATCATTCTGTCTATTGAATTTCTTAAAACAACTACGTTGTATGAAATAATTTGTAGACGCTAACTAACGAAGAAGTTCAAATACTTCCCACAAATGTGTTTAATATCACTGAAATCGGTTTTATTTAAAAACAAAATACTGCAAAAATCGCCCTCACGCGGAGTTCATGAAACAATTAAGCTTCATTCTAGGCCAAAAAAAAGAAGCTATCCTTGGCTATAGCCCATGCTAGTATCCTCAAACGTGCACTGCAATAATAAAAATGTTACTTGTATGTTACTTTTCCTACTGAAAACCTATAAAGTCGATAGACAAACGTCTACTTACTCCAGAAAACTTTGTGCGCACGAAGTTCTCTCACAAAATAGCGTTCACTCAAGACATTTACTTTTTCATCATCGTCAGGAAACCTAATGATGCGCACTTTGTTTAGCTAACCAGAGTAGTTTCCCAGACACCGAGGAACACACAAGATACACACCGCGCTGTATTATCACACATAAGCCACAGTTTTCATTTAAAAAAAACGACCCGCCACACGTCTAAATTAACCAGTCTGCCAGTCAAAATGGCCACTTTTGTTTGCCTGTTAGCCGTGAAGTCACTGGATAGGAGATGGTGTTAAGACCTTCAAGTTGCGGTGGNATATACATGTATATAAGCTGTTGTAGGCCATTTTTTAATATCTGTTGTATTTACGATGTCCATAAATATAGCCGAGTGATACATTCGCTTAATGTATAGAAAATAAGCCATTTATTTATGGTTCTTTGTTTGTAAATGATATTATATAATGAAGTTTAACTAACGGGGGAAGATATTGTAAATAAAATCTCTTTATAGTGTATCATTCTGTCTATTGAATTTCTTAAAACAACTACGTTGTATGAAATAATTTGTAGACGCTAACTAACGAAGAAGTTCAAATACTTCCCACAAATGTGTTTAATATCACTGAAATCGGTTTTATTTAAAAACAAAATACTGCAAAAATCGCCCTCACGCGGAGTTCATGAAACAATTAAGCTTCATTCTAGGCCAAAAAAAAGAAGCTATCCTTGGCTATAGCCCATGCTAGTATCCTCAAACGTGCACTGCAGTAATAAAAATGTTACTTGTATGTTACTTTTCCTACTGAAAACCTATAAAGTCGATAGACAAACGTCTACTTACTCCAGAAAACTTTGTGCGCACGAAGTTCTCTCACAAAATAGCGTTCACTCAAGACATTTACTCTTTCATCATCGTCAGGAAACCTAATGATGCGCACTTTGTTTAGCTAACCAGAGTAGTTTCCCAGACACCGAGGAACACACAAGATACACACCGTGCTGCATTATCACACAGAAGCCACAGTTTTCATTTTAAAAAAACGACCCGCCACACGTCTAAATTAACCAGTCTGCCAGTCAAATTGGCCACTTTTGTTTGCCTGTTAGCCGTGAAGTCACTGGATAGGAGATGGTGTTAAGACCTTCAAGTTGCGGTGGNATGGCCACTTTTGTTTGCCTGTTAGCCGTGAAGTCACTGGATAGGAGATGGTGTTAAGACCTTCAAGTTGCGGTGGTCACTGGCTGCTTGCACCACAAGCCACCGCATCTGTTTCTGTCTTCCCATCACTTTCACATTCCCGGTCTTAACTCGCTTCCAGATGGCGACCGAACGAAAGCTGCGAAGATGTTGTATCATTCAGCACTGCCCATTTTATTATCCCGTATAGTTACGTATTCCACAACAATACCGCGTAGCAACGGTATTTGCCTATTGACGGTGACGTCACATAGAGGTTGTAAGGCCTTGTGGTCTCAAGCAGACATGGATAGTGACTGGAACCTGCTCATGATGATGATGATGGTGTTGTTGATTGACTTTTCTTGAATTTTCTATATCCGCTGCCAGAAACCTGTAGGTTTAATTCATCGTGTGTGGTATTAATCCGACGTCCTCTTAAGCCGATGCAACGCAATACGATGTGTACAACTTCCGACGCAAGCTTGTACGATACCTTCTATCCGAGCCTGCGTGCGAGCAGGTGTGGAGTATGCTATGGAATAACCGGTCGCGCGAGATGACACGCAATGCCTAGGTGATCTGCTTGCTACCGCGGAAGTAAACGCATGCACCTTTCTTTCCAATTTATTTCAGCAGCTTTGTTTCCAGGATGGATTTCACTTTCAGTTTCTGGAATATCTGTTCGTGCACGGAGCCTTTTGTTTTATTGAGATAACTGGCACTTCTTGTGTTAAATTAACACTGATGTCCACTGTAGTTAAATCTTCGCATAACGCTATTATTTTATCAAACCACAATGTCACGGTGTTTATTTACTTTATTTTATTTACTCTTGTGTAATTGTGTAATGGCATTACCGCTGTTTCTTTAAACGAAATAATATAAATTAAAAATATCGTCAATAGGAGTACTCTACCATTACGGTCACTCTGATCGGCTATTTTTTTTCGGTGATCCTTCAACTTAAAACTGCACACGTCTAATTACCAAACTGATTATAAAAACGGCCAGCATCCGACTAAAACTTCCACAAAACAATACATACCAGCGGCCGTGCACACCTGCGTGTAATATTCCAAGGAAACTGCCATCGTGGCATCACTTCCCTTCCTACGGCAGGCTGGGCAATGAAGACAAGCACAGCTCCGGCTTCGCCCTGAAGAGACAGCAGGGACGTGGGTGATGCCGCGATCACGCCACAAGTGTTTTCAGTGTGGACAATCTCAGAACTACGTGGTGAGGTGTCCAATAATGCCGAGCAATACAGTCTTCTTTATCTTGCCAACGGCTGAGTTATTTGGAAGACAACCAAGTTGATGGATCATATTCCACCATTTCCGCACGTAANCTTTATCTTGCCAACGGCTGAGTTATTTGGAAGACAACCAAGTTGATGGATCATATTCCACCATTTCCGCACGTAAGCACCGAAGTGCAGTAGAACCTTGTGGTTCAGAGCGCTGTTTTACATCACTCGAAAGAAAAAAATTGTTATTTATACTCGTGCCAAACACTGATCAAATTCTATACATTACATCTGATGTTATTCCAAGAAGCAAAGAATATTAAAAAACTTAGTCAAATTGGTTTTGTTTCTTTACATTANCATTACATCTGATGTTATTCCAAGAAGCAAAGAATATTAAAAAACTTAGTCAAATTGGTTTTGTTTCTTTACATTAAAAAAAAAATCAAAATATTTTACTATTTTTGGAACACGTAAATAATGTAAACTAAACCATCTTCAAAATTTTTTCAATAGAATTGGAAAGGTAAGTTTATTGTATTAATACATACTATAATTTGCTTAACTGAAGTTGTTTCTGCAAAACTTCTTCAATAGAAGCTGAAAGGTACTGCTGGCTTAATCTATAATATTGTTTGGTTAGTGGAAGCTGTTTTACAGAAATCGAAAGATAACTAAATATTAAATGCGTTAAAAAATTTCCTCTTTTTAAAACATTAATATATATCTGTAAATATATACATATACAACTTATTTCTGATATGGAACGGAAATATATGTATATAAGACTAATTTAAGAAGTTAAGTTTTTTGTAAGCAAAAAAGTGTTTTCTGAATAATACAAATGACTGTAAATCTACGCAGTTTGTATCGGCATCAGAATAACAAAACAGAGTATTATTAAAAGGGAAAAAATAGTTTGATATTATTTTTATCGTCATTTCGTCATCTGTCAGAATATAGAATCATTTTTCATTTTGTATCAAGTGTATTCATTAAAATATTCTGTCGTGTATCGAACTACTGGCAAAGATGAAGGTGGCTACCGGCCATTGCCGACTGTACGCGTGTGGTCCATACAGGGAGGGAGACTCTCGTCTCCC
The DNA here is from genome assembly GCA_002778355.1 of Clitarchus hookeri. Lineage (NCBI taxonomy): Eukaryota > Metazoa > Arthropoda > Insecta > Phasmatodea > Phasmatidae > Clitarchus > Clitarchus hookeri. The sequence continues at coordinate 399,670 of NQII01001479.1, read as the reverse complement.
CCCACCCTCCACCTTGTCCTAAGCCACCTGTCGTGAAGGGAGGAATTTGTTTCAAAAATCATAACTAAGCAAATATATAAATGTAATCAGTATTTAATGTGACCTGAAGCATGTACAAAACCTAATCACGTTATTACGACCACCTGCTAGTATCCAGAGTAACCGCCCTTCGCAGCACGGACAGCAGCTAGGCGAGCCGGCAGTGACGGTGGGCAGTGCGGTCCAGCCCTCTCCGCCAGAAGTACTGTTATCACGGCCGGTGCTGCGCGTCAAGTCAATTAAATGTTCGTCTCGACGATACGGTGTACAACGGTTGTGGTGCGTCACCGAGAAGCGAGTGTTGATCGCGTGCCGCGTCCGGAGGAACATTCAACATCTTACAAACAAGTATACCTGGTCGTGTTGTGTAGACAACACGGGTTAATTAAACTACTATATTTTTATTGCCTCTTCGAATTACCCGAGGCATAACCCATATATACAACAGACATTACAATAAATAAGTAGTCTAACCACTTTACTGCCGCGGCCTCACGACCTGAAGGGACATTTCAACTTGCCACTTGCGCGATCGTGTGCTTAACACATAGGAGCTAAATTTTTATAATCGTTTATCATTATAATGTGATTCAATTAACGATTATAATGATTTTTTTTGCGTATTCTATGTTTATATAATTTTCATTGGCATTCGAAATTATTGTTTCCCGGTATATTTGGCAATTTTTATGTCAAAATTAGGTTTAATTTTTTTTTAATTAAATTACATTTGTTTGTATTATTGTTAAAATCCGAATAAAAATTTTGCTTTACTGTATAATCTGCCTTCACTTAACTTTTTGAGAAAAACGATTATAACCCAGGCATGGGAGGGTAATTAAAGGTACATAAAATACAAGAGGAACAAAATGCGAGCCATAGAAGAAGCGGGGAGAGATAAACCGATATATACTGTAAGGCTAGGACCACACAGTGCGATTTCTCCGCAGTGGCAAAAACGCAGTGGTTTAACAACGTTTTCAGATTCCGGTCCGCACATGCTCGGTCAAATAGCACGCATGCTCGGCTTAGCACGCATGCTCGGCTTAGCACGCATTCGTTGTTGAACTTCCGCTGCGTGTGTGTCAAACGTCGACTGCCCACTTGAGGGTGCTAGTATGCTTAAATATCCGGTGATATGTAAGCATTGGGTGTGCCCTTTTCATAGGTATTATGAGTCTATACTGTGATATTATAAATATGTTTATATCTTTTAATAATATAAAGGATTGGAGGACACACTTTTTTATTATTTTCATACGTATTCCTTTACTCTCATGATCTGTTTCTGCATTACGAGAAAAGTAACAGTAATCCGATTTTCTTGATTTGCAGTTATTATTCACACAATCACTTCAGATTTTTAAATGCTAGTTACTAAAAATTAGTGCTTCCTGTCAACAGCTTAAAAAATTTTATTCACTTAAAAATATTAATTTTGCCTGTTAACTGCAACTGAATGATTACAATGTTTGTACAGGAACTGGGGGGTTTGAGCACGACGATGGAGCAGGACAGAAAAATTGAACCCAAAAAAATTATTTTGTTAGAAGCAGACAGTGCTATACATATGGTCAGTGACTTTTCGCGCAATAATCGGAGCACACAGTAGACTTCAATACTATATACACACCTCAGCTGTTGTTATACCTCCATTGGCTGCTGGTGCCGTGTCCATCTTAGACCAAGCCACTCAGGACTATGTAACTCTGACACTGAACCTTCGTGATTCGTGCGCAAACAGTTAACACGGGCCAGAACATTTTTTTTTAGCCAATCAAAGAAGCTGGACGACCCTACAGTGCTTTGGACTGTATCTTGTCTCGGAATATTTCCGCGAAAATTTCACTGCCCCTAGCTGTACATGTTTCCAGCGAAAATTCGTTCAAATTGCAGTGCTGAGTACTCTTGCACACACTGGATAGACTTATCCACTTGAAACTTTCTTGTTAAGTGCACCGCACCGCATTCTGCGGACGCTCCAGCTCGCCTTCAACTGTTCTCGGTGTGGTTGTGTGACGTCGTGGCCGCGCTGCGTTCACGCTCCCATTCAATCCGAAGTGTATTACTACAGTGGTAAAACAAAAGCGGGGACGAAACCGTAATCGCTCTCTAAGTCGCTAAGAAGAAAGGGGGCCTGCTCCCCTTAATAAACAATTATACTCTTGGTTCATTGCAGGTCGGTATCATCAAGGCCTCTGCACTTACCAGGGATATGTTATGAACTTGGTGAGATGGACGTACATGGTAGCATGGTTTCATGGATGATATTGAGGTAATGTGATGCTTGGCCATCGGGGGTTCCCTCCTCAACCCACCTCATACCCGCAGCTTCGTTCATAATGCTGCGGCCACGAAGGGGGAAGAAGGTTGTAGCCACTGGAACTTCCACCCATCTCCCACGTGCCATTTCTAGCACCATGAGCACCCAAGCTTTAGGTTTCCAGTCCGGAGAATGCAGTTTTCGCATACCAGCTCCTAAGACGCACCCAGCTGCAGTTTACCTCCCCTTCTTTAATGTGTGGTGCCCGCCTGACTTGACTGCCGTTGATTGTGTCATCCACAGGACGTTGCCAAGTCACTCCAAGTCCAAGGCCGANGGTGCCCGCCTGACTTGACTGCCGTTGATTGTGTCATCCACAGGACGTTGCCAAGTCACTCCAAGTCCAAGGCCGAGTATTTAAGTCTATTCTACGGTTTCTTCGCACTGTTTGAATCAAACCTTTGAAAAATCATTCCCTGTATGACGTGTTTTGTTTTTTCCCCTAAATATGGCACGCATTACAAGCGTTTTGTACTTGTATTACGTAATAGAAAAGTTATATAATGGAAAATCGCGAAAAAAAAATTTCAGCTAACCTATCTTCTACAACACTCTAACTTGCTTATTATTTCATAATTGTATGAACAAGGTTTTGACTCGGCTAAGTTATTTTCAGACCAATTACGAACGTTCTGCCCTATAGTATCATAATCCTCATTGGTCCAGTGAAATGGGGTAGTATCTACATAGATGCATGACCGCCAAAAAGGAAAAAAAAACAGTGGACGTGTGTACAGTATGTTGAATACTAGCAAACAGTCAATTTTCCCCAAGATAAACAATCATCTTAAATGAAAGTAGATTGATTTTAATTAAAATGAACTTTTACTCATATTATATCTTTAAGTTTTAATATTTCGTTTATTACCAACGTGAATAAAACAATGAGAAGATAGGTGTGTTGGTAATGTCGGGTAAGAAATAATTCTCATGCAAAATAATATTACACTGACTGCGCACGAATCAGGTGCTTTGTACCTTTGGTGTAATTTTCTATACTTGGACGTAGAACTTTAGCAGGGCTTCGTAAAAGTTGGAAGTAACTGTGAAAAGCCTATAGTAGAAATGTTCTGTATTTGCTGAAGATTCGTAAAAGGGCACAGAAAGTTTCCGCCTGAGCTAGGCTGCCCTCTACGGATGTCATGGTTAATATCACCATCACAATACTACATATCGGACAGTATTCATCCCCTTACTCTAAGTATCATAACTTGTTCACTCTCTCATCGGAAACGGGATCATTTAGTTGACTAGTAAGCCATGCGGTACTTTTTGTAATGGCAGTTCTCTCATCAATTTCAGTGACGACAGCGAGTGAAAAAAAAATCGATAAATCTTTTTAGATGGTCTAAAAATATCCTCCTGAAAACCAAAATTTTAAAATTATTAAAACAGAACTTGTAAAAATATAATTACGTGTGTGTCCGGAAAACCTTTGTTTCCGTCATTTATAAGACCTTTTTAAACATTAAACCCAAAATAACTTTTTACTTTATACATTCATTCAAATATTTTATGTTGATTGGCTACCACAAACGTTTCGTTCGGGAAATGTCACGCACGTGACTGCTCGAGTCGGAGTGGTCGCCAGTAGCTGTGGTGAGTCTTGTTAAGGTCCCCGTCTATCTGGTGCGCGAACTGGGTTTGTTGGTATTACGTGTTTCAAAACAAATATGTGTATCACGCGTACATGATTTNTCTATCTGGTGCGCGAACTGGGTTTGTTGGTATTACGTGTTTCAAAACAAATATGTGTATCACGCGTACATGATTTCTTTCCACGCGAAAAGAAATAACACTTCAATCTAAGGTGAAATAATATTCTCTACATTACATGCTTATAGCTAACANCTTTCCACGCGAAAAGAAATAACACTTCAATCTAAGGTGAAATAATATTCTCTACATTACATGCTTATAGCTAACACTATTTTTTCAAGCTCTTAATCGTGGGCCAAAGGCAAAAAAAAATCCCTTTAACAAGCCCGCCTACCTGGCGCTAGAACTACATTGCAGTGTGTTTGAAACACACTTATTCTACGAAACTATTAAACGTGTGTACAACGTGCTGATCTACGAAAAGAGCACGCGCTTCGGATGAGGCCTGGTGCTTTCAAGACGCAATAAACATTTCAGAGTACTCCAATATAACTAAGGACGTTTTCATTGCACTTTGTCTCAAAATATGTGTGTCAGATACATTCAAAATACTCAATGGCCATACATTGAATATTGCTACAAACTTTCCTCCAATAAAATGATAATACTAAGCGCTTTAAGTCACTTGATGCACGTAACAGTGTAGCCCTTATCGCCTTAAACGCAGATAAACGTTCCAGATAGACGGGCCTTTCACAGACCGTGGGAAGTATACCTTCCACGCAGTTCGTTATCTTTAAATACCCACGGTAAGTGTTATTNCGGGCCTTTCACAGACCGTGGGAAGTATACCTTCCACGCAGTTCGTTATCTTTAAATACCCACGGTAAGTGTTATTGTAGGCTGTTTACATTAAAGTGATCACTTTTGAGTCCCTTGTTACCTTTCCCTTTCAATAATTTTTTTATGCTTCAAAAACATTTTCAAACAAATATTGCAATGAAAGTAATAAACACAGTGTGTATTTTCCACCGCACTCTGAAGTTAACGTATAAAACTAAAATAAAATGCATTTATTGACTATTATTCGAAAGGATGGGGCTTTCAAAAGTGCTCACTTTACCGTGAATAGTCTATAAAATATCTTAGTCTGCCTGCCATCTGTAGTTAACTTCAGTGAACTACTAAAAACAGTTGGTACCCCTAGAAGACTTATATATTTTCCTATGTTTTGTGGATTCCTGAGGATTCAAACAGAGATCCAGATGAAGGAGCACATGAAGAATTTCGTTCGATCAAGGAGCGGAATAGCATGTCTCGTCGTCCCACCAGCAGCCAAGCAACAGTAGGGATACGAGTAGTGCATGCATAGAAGATAATAAGTGATGGTATTTCTCATACATCTACTTCACAGCCCAGCGGCAGTAGGATTCCAAGTAATGATTGCATGGGAAATGTGAAGTCTAGTAATGACGACGATGATGAAGAGAGAGATAATACTGAAGATGAGATGAAAGAGGGGTAGAGGGGCCTCAGAAAGCAAGTAAGTTTGATTTCCATGCTGTCAATATATATGTTGAAGGAGCATTCAATCCCAGGCTGACATGAACTAATACAGAAAAAGATATTTTCATGCAAATATTTAATATGTTAATTGTTCANCATTCAATCCCAGGCTGACATGAACTAATACAGAAAAAGATATTTTCATGCAAATATTTAATATGTTAATTGTTCAAGAAAACAATGTTTGGATGCAACAAAAGTAAAAACGATAAGTCGGCGTGGTGTTAATGTAAATGAAACAATAAGCAACTTGGAGTACATATACACAGAGGAATAACAAACATGGTTTTGAAAGAACATTCTGATGGTTGTGATAATATCGATACAAGTTAAATGAGTTCTTATCTTGCACTCACCCAGTCTTTCATATCTCAAGTAATAATGGCATGTAAAAGTTTGAAAAAGATAAGAGAAACAATTCGCTTCAATGATAATGATATCAATCTGCCAAGTTATCACCAAAATAATGATAAAACTACGAAATTTCAGCCTGCTATCACAAACTTCAATAGCACAATTGCTGAGGCTTACATACCATAAATTGTATTGACTGTTGACGAGAGTATGATACCATTAAAAAGTCTTCGTCACTGAAACAACGAAAACAGGGATGAGGGGCTACAAGGTATAGTATTAAGTCGTCTCTAGATATGAAATTNCTTCGTCACTGAAACAACGAAAACAGGGATGAGGGGCTACAAGGTATAGTATTAAGTCGTCTCTAGATATGAAATTGGATATTTACATTGGCAAGCTGAAAAACGGGAGGGTGGCTGATAAACTCGAGAAAAATGAAGTACGCTGCCTAACGAGAGATTTGAATGGGACAGGACGTGTCTCTGTATTTNAGCTGATAAACTCGAGAAAAATGAAGTACGCTGCCTAACGAGAGATTTGAATGGGACAGGACGTGTCTCTGTATTTGGCAATTTTTCCACCATAGTAAATCTAACAAGAATTTTCGGGCCGATGAAATGTATGCCACTGTCAGTGTAAGAACAACCGGCAAAGAGGTTCCTGCAATGATGAAAGGGAAAGTGCATCTGAAGACAGAAGAGTTTCAGTTCCAGTGCAAAAGATATTACAGCCATCAAGTGTATGGACAGCAAACTGGTAGACATTCTCACAACCGCACACAGCCCTAAGTGCACCACGAAAGTCTCAAGGAAGAACAAAGATTGAACAACCAGTCATGCGAGCTGCCCAACTGGTATTGCTAAGCATAATGATATAATGAGAGGCATTAATCACATCAGCCAGCTGCGAGATTATTATGCAATAGGTCCACGTTCCTGGAAACTGCGGTACTAGATCCTGCATTTCCTCATTGGCCTACCAATTTTATTGTAAATGCATTTATACTGTGGAAGATCACCAACATAGAATGGGCATCTCAAAACCATTTCGGTTTTCGTCTTCCGGTTGGAAAGGCATCTGATAACGGGTTTCTCTAATCGAATTCCGGAAAGGACTGCCTTTCAGTTTCCTCAGCAACAAGAAGACCATTTCATAAGAGGTACAATTGTTCAGAGTATGTGACTTGTTTTTTTTTTTTTTTTTTTTTTTAGAAAACTAAGATATGCTGCGGTATATGCTCAGCAAAAATTCTGCATCTGAGATCCAGGTATTTTTGCAAAACTTGCAACATCTCGTTCTACGCCGAACTGTGTTTCCCAAAGTTTAATTTTAAAAAGAATATGTTTTGATACATCGGGCAAACAAACGGTAACGATTGAATAATGTAGCCTTTCGTGGATTATGCCAGTGGGGAGGACTTCTAAAGTGAAATGTAGTGTTTGTTACGTAAGTTGTCGTGGGTACGGACTGCGGAAAGTACACTTCCCACAATTTGAAATCAGGGTAAATATCAAGTAAACTTTTTCTGGTACATCTCAATGTATCTTGAACCCGAAAATCAGCTCATGCACCATTGCTGCCAAAACAGGCACGTGAAAGTCTTGAAAGCATAATGAACAGAGAGCGCACGTGCAGTGACCTTGTTGGAGGAGGGGAAGAGCAGCGGGTAGGGGTTGCAGTCTAGGACCTCGCTGGCAAGGCGCGGGGTGGGGGGTCGTGGGTCAGGCTCACTGCTGCCCACCAGCCAGTACGTCGTCACGCTGCCCTTGCCCTTCAGCTCCACTACGCCGCGCAGCTCCAGCTCGAACGTGCCGAACTTGGCCAGGATCTGCCATGCCTCCGAACTCACGTGGATACGCAGTGCTGCAACAACATACATGATCTCACTACTCTGCGTGTGGCAGAGAGAAACATATGCAGGACGCAGCGCTGCAACAACATACATGATCTCACTACTCTGCGTGTGGAAGAGAGAAAGAAATACAGGACGCAGTGCTGCAACAACATACATGATCTCACTACTCTACGTATGGCAGAGAGAAACAAATGCAGGAGGTGACAAACTCAATTCGCACACATGTGTGCAGTGGCGGTGATTGCCTGCCAAATTGAGGAGGCAAGAATTTTTTTCTCTGCACTTTCTTAATTTTTCCTTATTCGCGATGCTGGCGATTGAACGAGCAGTCTAAAACACCGTCACATTCAAAACTGCGCCGGCAATAATAACAATGGAAAACTACTAAAATTATGTCTTCCCGAGAAATCGCAAAATTATCGCATGATCGCGAAATTACTGGAAACGCCACATTAAAATGAAATAAGCCTCTTTTTATATTTATGGTTTACATAAAAAAATAATGTGTATGAGGCAAGTTCGAATTACAGGATATTGTTGTCTGTAAAATGTTCCGTTTGTACTGTCATTTTACATTATAAATTATACAGTATAATTGCGACATGTTTTCATTGTATGGCTTCAAATAACTCTTAAGCCCAATGATTGACAGTGTCGCCTCTTTACTTAGCTTCTCTTTGGCTAAAGATTTGTCAAAAAAAATTTGCATAGTAATTTTAAAAATGGTTTAGTTTTCATAAATTAAAATAAAATAATTAATGCAACGGCGGAGAAGGAAGGGGGGTAGCAACCACCATTGTCCTCCGAATCGCCTCCACTGTATATCACACTCGTAAATTAATTTATCAATAAAGGGTACAACTGAAATCTCTATCGGTAAATGAGTCCTCATAAAAAAATAGGTACAGGCTGTTCACGGTAAACTGAATACTTTTTAAAGCCGTGCTGATTATCTATTTGCATGCACATTGTGTATACATACACCAAATGTAAAATTAACATCGCCATTGCCCTGACCACTTAATTGATGCGTCAGCCACGTGAAACTGTGAAATTATAAGAACGGTGAATATTTCGCAGTTTCACTCATTCTTACACTTATGTGGAATTTTAAGAAAAAGGAAAGCAAATGTAACTACTTGAGTATTCATAATTGTTTATCTAAAACTTTTCATTCAACGTTAATGCATGGAACTACTTTTCCGTCGTTACCAAGCTGGGTGCATGCAAGTCATTGTACCCGGTTAAATATATGGAATTAAAGGGCAGTGACATTTCTCAAGGATTGACTTCAAACGTGCTCAATTAACCATGAACAGTTCCGTATTATATATATATATATATATATATATATATATATATATATATANCTGATACTGAATTTATAGTGCGAATCAAACCTTTTGTTCATATTTCGTGTTAATAATGTCGAAATCCACGTGCGGATAGTTGACACTGCTTCTATGACTCCTTAAGAAGGTTCAGGTTTTCGGGAGTGTATCTTTGTATACAAGCTGTACATGGCCATACACAGGCATATTTCTGTCGTACTTAGCAGTTACGAAATAACCATAATTCGTAGCCAAGTTGAAATATCACCTTCTCGTACGAATACCAACAGGTGTTTGTGTTTCAGCAGTCTGTGACGGCGAATCTTCATGCACGGCAAGATCTTTCTTCCTTTCGGTGTCTTTTACATCAGTATTATCAAGGTACACTGCATCAGGCTCAAGAGAATAAGTGGCAGGCGAAAAAAATTTAATTAAATGACTAAAAAGGTTTTTTGGCAATACGTTATAAAGTAAAGCGGTAGAAAAACAAAACCAGTACAAAAGTTTCTTAATACGAACAGGCAATTTTACAAAACTGACCGTCTCGCTTGTCCACGTCAAATGCTACACCTCAAATGTTCCGAAAAATCCTCGGCCAAGACCTTCACCTCCTCCAATACCTGAGCTCATGTGGAAAGAGTTATGTATTGCTTACGGTTGTATTTTTGAAAATATTTCTGTCTTTTGTGACACAACATAAATAATAACTTAAATAATTACACCAGATCAGTGAAAAAGTAATTTGAATTATATATCGTATATTTATAACAGTATTAATAAAACTTTTTGCGCAAAACAAATTTTTAGAAATTGTACTTCAGATTTCAATTTGCTTGTTGAACTCGAAATAAAACTACAGGCGAGCCGTACACAGAATTTCCAATAAATTTCATTATGCTAATTTCGAGACGTCAAAAATCTTTATTTTTTTCCATGGCCAAACATGTTAAGCATGAGTAATGTTTTTAATGTAATTTTCACAAGATACAAATTTACAACGCCCGTAATTGCGTAATTTGTTTTTCAATGTAATCGCCAGTTCGTTTAAGCATTCTTCTAGTGCTACTGTTTGACATAATATCCCAAAAGTTTAAAATCCTTATCCTAGGTGCATAGAAAAAAACTCGAGGGAGAAGATTCAGTAGGGGAGTTTACACAACTTCCCTACTGAATCTTTTCCCTTGAGTTTTTTCTGAGCAGCGGTAGCAGTAGCCAATTTTGTATACTATCGCCAAAACAGTCTGTCAGTTTATTAAAAATTCAGTTACTATGAAAAAAAAATTTCTTATGTTTTTTTATTTAAGGAACTAAGTTGTTCTGTAGCAATGATACAGCAGTGCTGTATGAACTAAGCATGTAGCTTCAGATACAATCACTTGAAAGGCCACAACGGAGAGTTCTACAAGTACCCACATTGACAACATTCAGACGACACCAACAACCTATCTGATGGCTGTCACTTTCTTATAGGCTGTTTGTTCACAGTTAGTTAATCACTTTTGAAATAAAACTTTGAAAAACATTACTGCCAGCGCATTGATATGTTTCAACGGCCACGCTGACTAGCATGCACCCAGCAAAGTTGGCAACGACGGAGGGAAATTAGTTCCCTGTCTTAACGTTAAATTAAAAGTGTTTGGCAAACATTTGTAAACCCCGAAATTATTTATTTTGCTTTTGGATTGCTAATTGCATATAAGTGTGAGAATTAACAATTTTGTTAAATATTTACTTTCCTAACAATTTCACAGTTTCGCTTGACCGACGCACGAGTCAAGTGATCAGGCATATGGAAATGTTAATTCTGAGTGTGGTGGAAGAGCACGCACTGTTCATAAAAGTATATCTTAAGCAGGACTTTTAAAAGTGCTCAGTTTACCGTGAACAGCCAATAACCGCCTGGATGAGTTATAATGTAGGGACGCATGCTTATCGCGAGGTTGCACGTTACAAGGTGTTTTAAACTACGTGTCGAAATTTGAACCACGGTATCTATGAGGTAATATAAACAAGAAATCCTTGTTGCAAAATGTTATGAAAATTTATCTAGCATTTAGAAATTGAAATTGAAGTTAGGAAAACTGCGCCGGGAGTTCGCAACTTCACGTACCTGCGTGCACAACAAGTTGCATATCACGAAGGCGAATGTAACTGGCGTGTCATGCGGAGAGCGACTGCACATAGGACACCAAGAACTCGATAAACGTAGGAGCCATTAGTGGTTGCTTATTAATACACGTGTACCAAACTACAGGGACAATGGGATATTGGCAATTGAGTAGTAAAGGCTGCCACAAGTGATTGCATTTTATTTCCAACAACACACAAACAGCAATATTGACGATGTAGGTTCTGCATGTATTTTCATGTTCCCAGAACTTAATTTCTTTTTGTGGGAAACGAGTACTTCTAAGTAGTGTCTACAAGTTCAACGGTTTTTCCTACAATTATAAAATAACGAATATGTGGGTGACCAGCACTTAAAAAGCCATATTTGTAAATATTATTTGAGTAAATTTAAACTTCAATATCCTACCTGTATAGCTGTAGTTTTCCTTTGATTATTGGCCAAGTATCTTTGTGAAAGACATTTTGGTATTTGACTGGGCCAATCATAATTAACTTATTCTGTCACTGAATGAAGAGTATGTGTCGAAAAGGCGTATCATTTAAAACCACCCAGTCGTCAAAGTGGATCCGTGCTAAAGCGTTTTTAAATAGAACAATACCAAATTTGGTAGACACAACCATACTGTATCCCCACTGTAAGATGAGGGTGAGAATGAAGTGGAGAGATTTGGGCGGCTCTTAACAGCGAGGTCTTGAGACCCGATGAAGGTGAATCGAGATGAGTATGGAGCAGCACCAGAATACTTGGGCGGAGGGGGGTGGGGGTCGTCAAGAAAACCCGCCGACCAGCGGCATCGTCCGGCACGTTTCCTGCGTGCGAAAATCCGGGAGCGACCCCACCGGGAATAGAACCAGTTTCACCTTGGGGTGTAGCGGTTAGACTAATCGCCTGCCACGTAGGCGAGCGCTCTAGCCGCTGCGCTGCCGCGGCCCTAGGAGAAGATGTAAGGAAGACTCACGTTGCCCCGTGGACTCCATCCTGGAGGCGGTGTTGACAGTGTCGCCGAACAAGCAGAAGTGTGGCATCTTCTGGCCCACTACGCCGGCGCACACTGGTCCTGAGGGCACACACACACCCGACACCAGCATTCCATAATTATATTAACACAGATACAGCGTCGTGCTACCTTTTACATATTTGCATTTTTTTTTTTTTTTTAAGCTCTTAACGGTTTTCGGGACTTGATGACTGCGACTCGTATGCTGGCCTCGCATATCCACGGCCGACGTGGCTGACGGCCGGTGGAGTTTCTCGGGGTGCTCCTGATTATCCCACTACTGCATTACACCAAATCTCCACCCGCGGCTTGCCTCGCTCGGGTAGGGTAACCTGCTCCTCTTGCCATCAGCCTCCTCTGATCTCGTGCATGTTGTCGCTGCTGAGAGACGAGCATCACGAGCTGTGATAATATTTACCGACCAGGCCATACCCAAGTCGTCACATCTCAAGCTACCTCATCTGCCCTTAGGCGTCCATCTTCTATTGCCACGCCGAGTGAGGTGGCCCAGAGCCAGGAGGACTCGGGTTCGATTACTGGTCCAGCTTGCTTTCCGCTCGCCGTGGTTTCCCGAAGTCGCACCTTGAATTACGGGCTAATTACTTCCCCGCTCCTGATTCCCTGAGCAACGTTCTCCATTTTTCATTACCTTACTGTCTACGAGACGTTTGCCTATTTTCTACTGCTACTAGTGTTACGATTGCTGTATTTTTTCCCTACAGGAATTTAATAATGGTTTTGAAACAGTAACACTAACCAGGAAAGATACTTTTTATATTAGGTTTGAAAAAGAGTCTGTGGCAAACGCAAGTGACTGCGTTAATTTCAACAGTACTGTGCGTTTTTGAGTTACATCGTCTATGCAACTAATACATTTCAGTTAGTAAAATCTACTATATTTTACTACTCTTATTTATTATAAAATCGCTACTTCTAAATGGTCGACTGTCACTTCTTTACAGCACCCAGATGGCTTACATTTACGGCGTTGGATAGCAAACAATTCATCACTTTTTATAAGTACTAAACAGTGTTCAAACTATAGAAATTATGTGTAATGACATTTAAAAACAAATTAGTATAGGAAATTCATAATGCATTTATTTTACATGATTACATACAGAATAAAAATTTTTCGTGCATACTATTGAAATCATTTGCATTATTAGAAGTTTTTGCAATTTTCTAAACTGTCAAATTTAAGAAAATTGTTGCATGTAATTTTATTTATATATGGCAGCCCGTTAATTATTTTAGAGTGTCTCATTACAATCAAATTGTAATGCATATTAAAAAAATCCTTTCATCTTCCCTTATTTTACTTTTCGTTAATGGCGTGGTTTATTTTAAATGTTGATTGCCATAGTGTTAAGTAACTTTAAAGCCTATCCATGATAGCAATGCCAAAAGAAACGAAGTTCACCATAGAAAGTACGGCGGATATAATGACAGCAGTGGTTGGCAACACATGCGTGTCCAAGGGGTGGACTTATACACGAGCATAAGTCTCTTGTACTTAAGTACTCAATCTCTGCAGTGATAAAGGTTTACCATTGGTTCAGAGGTATGGCTCTAGTGAGCGAAGTTCCAATGACACGCGTGACTCTAACGTTGTGACACACGCTTTTTGAGCTATGAGAATAAATAATAATTAACATGTAATGTTTATGTTTAACAGGCTCAATATTATTATTCACATAATATATTTCATTTTGTGGCAAGAATTATTTAATTGTTTTGAAACAGAGTCCGTAATATTTATTGTTTTTTAACAGTAATTTTATTTTGACCTCATATTTATGTATATTTCTATTTTTAAGTTGTGTACGTGTATTTACAAGGCCACGTGACTCTTTACATTTTTGATCGCTGGGGGCAGTTTTAAGTGGCAGTACAGATTAATTTAAATTGTAACCCTCGTGATTGGTCAGCTTTTCAAGAACGTTCTTACGTTAAGTTATCCACGAAGAAGACGGACATCTTGTTGCGTGACGTCAGGCAGCCAGTCATGGTGGGCTGTGCACAAGGCATCAAATTTAGATTTTTCATAGGGAAGTCCGATTCGCACCCCTGAAATTGCAGGCCGTCTGATAGAGATGAAGACGCGAGGTGTTTTGATGAAGAAGTAAGCCTGTGTTCGCCTCCCTCCGCGTAGCTTTCAGAGAGGTTAGCTAGAACTCGTGAGACGTCCGTTAAGGTGCCATTGAACTGTATGTTAGCACCTTATCTGTGCGCTTACACATAGGGAAGACGTCACCCAGGGCTGCTGCGCATTCGTCTATATGCCCCGTCGACGTACCTGATCAACGGGAAATTCAAGATCATCGAAATTCTACGTTTTACTACTAATTCCAGCTAAGAAATTCCAAACAAAGTTATTCACCTATCGCCGTTAATACGACCTTCTAGATAATTTTCTAACGCCGCCATGTTGTTTTGCATAAGTACACGACTTTTCCGACATTTACTAAGGCAAACCAGAACTGAATCCTTGCTCTGCCGCTAGTTTATTACAAACGTTTTATTGAAATTAATAATTTTTGAAGGAATACTATCGAATTTTGGTGTTTGTTCTGAACAGTTTCAAGTATTTTAATTCTTAACCATCACGAGAGAAGTAGTGTTTCAAAGGCCACTAACCAAAGCAGATATATTTCAATTATATTATTAATATTTTCGCAGCAACAGATAATCTGCTTATTTGTAATGCCATCTGGGTGAAGTATTTTGTTTTTCTAGGATCTGAGCACAATTAAATCTCCAGATATTTTTTTTAACACAGTCGCACATTGTTGTAATTTCGTAGTGGTAGCAAGTTTTCTCCTAGTGTTCCAGTTTGTGTACGTGTTTGTCCTGCCCACAAGTTTTTTTGCTACCAGACTGCTGTGTTGCTGGGTGTACAAATGGTACAAGTTACGTCAGATTGGTAAGACCAAGTGTGCGGGTATTCCTACTCACAGTCTGGACGGGGCCGGGCATAGTAACGCGTCGATCGTCAACTGCCTCTAAGCGTCTCTAAAGCGGGTATAATTTCTAGTTCTCACGCTGTGTTGTGTTATCAAGGAGTCAAAGTGGCAATAATTCTGATTTTCAATAAGCACACAAATTGAGTACACAGTTTCAACGATCGTGACTGCGCAGCTAGGGTTGGCGTTTTACCCAGAAAATTCGTTACACGTACCGCAGCTGTCGCAACGCCACCCTCATATACACAGAGGTGTACCGAACCACTTTCTCAACCTGTACACCATTACTTGGCATCACGTTTTAGTGTTACACATCGGCCCGTGCTTTGTTGTATAGTGTTGGTTGTAGTGTGTACGAGTACGTCGTCGTTACAGTCGCAGTAGTCACGCTTTACACTACACATTACACTAACATACACTTTCCTAACCGGCCGTAGAATAGCAACGCTACATGATGGGGCCTTTGTATTACAATAATTCATGACATGAGCACAATCTTTTAATAAGCGAGTGAAGAGATTCGGGCGGTTTTTACATCGAGGTTTTGAGAGCAGATGAGGGTGAAACGAGGTGAGTGTGGATTAGTGCCGGAATTCAAGGACGGGAGAAACGGGACACCCCCGAGAAAACCCGCCGACCAACGGCATCGCCCGGCACGATTCCTACATGCGAAAATCCGGGGGAGGGGGTGACCCCACCGGGAATTGAACCCGGTTCACATGGGTGGAAGGCGAGCAGTCTAACCATTACACCAACGCAGCCCCCTTAATCTTTTAATTACTCTAAGAGTTTATACATGTTCAGGCAGCCCCTTAGTTACGCTCGGCTGTCCTTGAACAATCTCGTGTAACACGTGAGCCAAGCCCGCGCCCGAAAATAGGGAAGCAGAATATTCACACATTTTTTGCAAACACATTTACATACATGGAATATATATTTAACAAGCTTCACGAGCGAACCATGGGACAGGCTGACTGTTCAAAGTGCCGAAAGGCTATCAGCTAATTGAACCCAAAATCCACCCACAAACCACATGAGCCAATCACCTGCAAGTAGTGAAACTGCAAAAGTAGTGCGGCGAGAAGTGTCAACAGGGCTCAGAACTGGTGTAACATCGCAGTGGACGGCCTAACGCCCTGTGCATCACCTCTGCCCATGGTCACCGAGTGTCTCGAGTTCGAGGTTGGCTAAGTCCCTATTTCCTCATTATCCTTGAAGAGCTACACCGCTCGTGCCCGCTTTTCTTCTCCTAACACTTTCTACAGAAGGTTTTCAACGTTACAATCCTGAAGGTTTAACAAATATCTTATCATTTCAGAACTTTTATAATCTTTCGATTTGACGTTAAGTGCTTCCATTACAAATTTTCCTATATTTACTCTTAAATCTATCTGTATCCATAATCTGAAAAGTAGTTATAGAAAGGGGATACGTGACACCATGCTGTAAGGTAGTGGTTCTTTAAATAATGTGGTCCGCAGTTTACTGGTGTAGGTGGGTAGGTACTAGATGGTCCACGAAATTAATTTTGTAATTAATAAAATTTAAATATTTTTTTATTTCTTACAAATTTAATAAAAAAATTTAAAAAAAAGTTTTTTTGTGCGATGACTAGTTTTAAATAGTATTTAAATAATTATACTAATGCTTTGTTGTTTGAATAGAAGAGGTGCCTAGCAACTGGTCCGTGTTAGGTTGACAGTCTAAACTTAAAAGTCCGTGTAAGGTTAACAGTATATACTTAGTGGTCCGTGTTTGGTTGAGGGTCTGTACTTAGTGATACATGTTAAGTTGACGGTCTATAATTATTGGCCCAAGTTATAATTAATGATATATATTTATGGTGGTCCGTGTTACGTTGATTATCTGTACTTAGGGGTCTTGTTAGGTTGACGGTATGAACTTAGTGGCCCGTGTTAGGTTGACGGTCTATACTTATTGACCCGTGTTGGACTGATGATATATAATTAGTGGTCAGTGTTAGGTTGGCGGTGTATATTTATTGGCCCGTATTAGACTGATGATATATGTACTTTGTGGTCAGTGTTAGGTTGACGGTCTATACTTATTGGCCCGTGTTGGACTGATGATATATAATTAGTGGTCAGTGTTAGGTTGGCGGTCTATACTTTAGTGATCCATGTTACGTTGGCAGTCTATTCTTAGCGGTTCTTAGTAAGTGAACGTTTGAGAAGCACTGCTCCGAGCAGCTACAGCAGTGGGAGGACAAGGCACCTGAGTGTATGCCGATGCGCACTTTGAGCTGCGAGTCGGGCTTGTGCTGGATGGTGAAGGTGCTGACAGCGTCCAGGATGGCCAAGGCCATCAGCGAGATCTCCCTGGCGTGTTCGTCTCCGTTCCTCTCGGGCAGCCCCGACACAACCATGTAGGCGTCTCCTATAGTCTCCACCTGCCCGCACACACACCACACCACCACAGTCTAACTGCAGCTGTTCGCAGTCAACTCAGCACTTTTGATAACCCTGATTACCATATACTTTTGCTCCTCTAACAACTGTTTTCCATTAATTCGCTGTTAACTTAACAAGAAGCCAGAACTTCGTTGTAGTTATATGCAGTGATTTTTATTTCAAATATTTGTCACAAAATTGCTCATTTTACCGTGAACATCAAGTCTGCTAAGGTAGGAGAGTGACTACCAGTGGACCATGACACTCGATTTTACTACACGTAGAACTATTAATAAATAGTAAATAGTGCACACACTACCAAAANTCATTAATTCGCTGTTAACATAACAAGAAGCCGGAACTTCGTTGCAGTTATATGCAGTGATTTTTATTTTAAATATTTGTCACAAAATTGTTTATTTTACCGGGAATATCAAGTCTGCTAAGGTAGGAGAGTGACTGCCAGTGGACCATGACACTCGATTTTACTACACGTAGAACTATTAATAAATAGTAAATAGTGCACACACTACCAAANGCCAGTGGACCATGACACTCGATTTTACTACACGTAGAACTATTAATAAATAGTAAATAGTGCACACACTACCAAAACTGTCAGAGAAGTACTATTAACTTTGCATATAAAATAATAATGTACATTTTTTAACTATAAAATATTATGCTAGAATGTTTTTATTTACATCTTTCTACAATAAATTATTCAGATTCTTCTCTTAATCACATTAAAAGCTTATTTACATTCTGCATGCTTCAGAAAACATATTTTCTAAAAACATTTCACTAAACAATACTTTCTGAAAAATTTCTCTGGTTGCATGCAATAGCAAATATTTTTATTAATTTATTTTCGCAACGTCCATTTCAGACGCGAATGTCATCATTTTCATAACTAAACAACGTAATCAAATATTTAAAAAATAATAAATTAATTACTGATATTTTCTTACATTCAACCGCACTAATTATTATGATTGTTCTGCTTAGCAAATGTTTTCTTGCAATATGTGCTTTCTGAAGGTTCCAGAATGAAACTACGTTTAACGTTTTGGTAAGAAATTTCTTGCCTGTTTATTTTTAAATACTTAAATAATTCATATGTAGCAAAATATTTTACAGCATTACGAAATATGTACGTTCTTCTTTTATATACAATATAAATCGTACTTTAGATATTATTTCATCAGTGTGTGTACTTTTTAACGAGTTCTGCAAGTTGTACAGTCGGGTACAGTGTGCCATTGTAACCCACTTTACATCCCCCTTACGGGAGTACGGGACACACATTAAAGCTATAGATTTTAATCTTATTTTATAGTATTTTGGGAAGCCAGTAGAGAATAAAGAAAAAAGGGCAATCCTTCAATAATTGTTTATACTTCATGTGAGAGCAAATNTTTTGGGAAGCCAGTAGAGAATAAAGAAAAAAGGGCAATCCTTCAATAATTGTTTATACTTCATGTGAGAGCAAATGTATTTCTGCCGAGCATTTTCTAATGACAATTTTTTTTTCAATGTCCCACAGGAGCATAGTCCTATTTTGGGAATATACAGAGCACTGCAGCAGTTTTCATGGCATTCATTTATATTACACACATATCATCAGACAAAATTATACTACAGAAGGCAGATAGAATTAATGGAAAGTTTTAAGGATTACTAAGATTTTTGTATGTTATCGCGGCGCAATATATTATTCGAAATAAATGCACAAATGTATCAAAATATTTCATCACAATATTGGCAAAAACCATTGTCTAGGATTGGCCTTTTCCTGGTTTTTCTATGTTGGCTTCCAAAAACTGTTGAATTATTTTGACATATTGGGAATTAATTTATGTTCTACGCTGTTTAAAGTTTTTTTACTGCTTCTACTTACAACCTCGTTGACTATTTATTTCAGACTGTGGCCCCACACCGCTGATGTTCGCTGTTCTATCCCAGGCCCTGTGGGGCGAGAGCGTAGCAGACAGTGCCATTAGGTGGAGGTTTCCCCGGGGTGCTCTCACTTCCTCCTCCATCTTTATTCTGATGCTGCTCCAGCCCCGTCTCACCCACTCTTCTGCCTGGCCGGTGCGACAGTCATGTCACTAGGGTAGAGTAGTCGGCTCTCATTGCTGCAAATCACCCTTCATCCATGGGGATCCTGAAAGGCGGGGTTTTCCCCGGGGTGCTCTCGCTTCCTCCTCCATCTTTATTCTGCTGCTTCTCCAGCCCCGTCTCACCCACTATTCTGCCTGGCCGGCGTGACAGACATGTCTTTAGGGTAGAGTAGTCGGCTCTCATTGCCGCTACTCACCCTTCAGCCATGTGGATCCTGAAAGGCGGGAGGTTTCCCCGGGGTGCTCTCGCTTCCTCCTCCATCTTTATTCTGCTGCTGCTTCAGCCCCGTCTCACCCACTCTTCTGCCTGGCCGGTGCGACAGACATGTCACTAGGGTAGAGTAGTCGGTTCTCATTGCAGCTACTCACCCTTCATCCATGGGGATCCTGACAGGCGAGAACACTCACAGGATCACAACCGTACAACGCATTGCACTCTTATAGTATATTCGCAGTGTATTCACACTTTTTTAATCAAACCTTTCTTAATAATCATTTCATGTACAACGTGTCTGGTTGTTTTCTTGTTTCCTAAATATTTCATGTATCTTGAGCTTTTCATACTTGTGTTAACGTAAAAAAATATTATTTTTATTTAAAGTGAACTTTTATTTATATATTATTAATACATTATAATACTGAATTTATAACTGAAAATAATAAAACAGAGAGAAAATAGGTGTATTGTTAATGCACAGTAAGAAGTAGTTCCCATGCAAAATATTATTAAACGTAGTGTGCACGAATACGGTGCGTTTCCCTTTTTGGTGAAATTTTCTAGACCAAGTTAAGATTTTTTTCTCATGAGGCGGAGAGATATCCTTAAAGTAGAACTTCAGCACGACTTCAGAAAAGTTGGAAATGGCCATGAATTGACTTACAACGTCTCTCTTGGCACAGGTATGCATCTGGGAATAAAGTGCGCTATGCTTTACCACAATGGTTACGGGTTAAATATAACCCCCTCCAGGCCCAGATCATCCAGTTCGGTTGCACAGTTTCGAGCGCAAATGTTCCACCCATGTGATATTTTGGCATGCGCTGTGCTCACGTCAAGAGTCCTTCTTTCAACCAGTGAACAACTCGTCGCGTACTGTGCCATGTTAGCATTAACCATTTACAAAAGAGAGTTGCGGAAAAATTTCACAAATTACGTTACCCACAAGGAAAACTTTCAAAGCAATGAGCTCCGATTTGTTTCTATGTACATCACTGGCCGTAAGTATACTTCATGTGCAACAAGTCCACGATCGGTAACACGGTGACCGGAAGGGTTAGTTTGGGTCGCGTGTTGGAAGTAATACTTTTTTTTGTTTCTTGCTGCGCTTGAGCTGGTAGTATGAGTTTGATTATCAAGCCAGTGAGCTATACGGCCCGTGTTCAGCGATTTTAATACGAACCAGTTGTAATCTAGCGAACTAGCGTGGTTTACGAATCAATCGCCCTCAGGGAAGATTATTGGACACTAAGCCTCACAGTGTACAGTCCCGGTAAAATATTACCCTCATGTGCGATATGTACATTGTTATATACACTGGTCCTGAAGACGTTAAGCTACTATGCTAAAAACTGCCTACTTAAATGAGTTGTACTATAAATGTATAAATCACCGACGTTCTCATTATATCGGAATATTGTTTGACTGTTGAACAATATAAACCTTTAGTAAGACTTGATACAGCAGCTCTGCCGCACATTTTACATTATTTGAATTTAGCGGATTTAACGGTCTCTTGTTTACTCGCGAGGAAAACATTTTCACATATGGCTGCATTGTGGGTAAGTAAATGCTTTAAGCGGCGATTCTGGGCAGCTGTAACAATATTGCATCATGGAGACATCACTACATCTCATCACATCGTTCTGTGGCTGGAAATCTCTACATTTTACTTCCCTGCTATTGGCTCCGCTGAACGCAACTATTGCCGTGCTTGTGGTAATAATGACTAGCGCAGTTAGGAAACGAACACAGTACGAACTTTCTGGAGCTGAGAAAGAGGTAGCCTTACAGTGGAGTGGAGATATATGGGCTGCTCTTAACATCGGGGTCTTGAGAGTCGTTGAGGGTGAAACGAGGTGAGTATGGAGCAGCGCCGGAATGTAAGGACGTGGGGAAACGGGAGATGCTCGAGAAAACTCGCCGACCAGCGGCATCGTCCGGCACGATTCCTCCATGCGAAAATCCGGGAGCGACCCCACCAGGAATCCAACCTGGTTCGCCTAGGTGGGATGTGAGTAATCTGACCACTACACCACCGCGGCCCCCAAAGCCTAATATTTATTACACGATACAATGTTAACTTTGAACTTTTCGATGGCTAAAGAAATAAGACATTAAAAGCTGTATTTATTAGGTAATATTTCTCAATGTATCCTTTTAAAAATTTCGAACGTATTATCAATGTGATGCATAACAAAATTCTTAGAATAATACTCACTTTGTAGACGTCGTAGAATTCTATTATTCGGTCGAAGGTACTGTAAAGGTCATTGAGGAAGTCAACCACCTGAAAATATTAAACACGTATATTAACTCCAAAGTATATTTCACGAAGTATGAAGCATTTTCATTGCAGCTGTCAGCTATGGTAGCGCATCTTCATGTGTTCGTATATAAACTATGAACTACCACAATGAAATCTGCAGAAGCTGCCTTGAAATATAAATACATACATGCATACTTACATTCGCATATACATTAAGTGGCATTCTGTCCCTTCACTTTTTTGTATACATGGCCATACCCACTCATTCTACCTTATTATATAATATCGTTCAAGCTACATATTTTTCCTTTAAGAGCAACGTATGTGTCAACCGTAATCCATTTTTTCCCAAATAATTTCTTCTATTGTTTTGGTCACACAATAATATCTCTTAGCTTATCTATTTTCAAGAAACAGATATAGGAAATCTTATGTGTCCATTTGTACCCAATATTCACTATTCAATCATTAAGTATTATGTTACGTAATATTCAGGTAATTTGTAATGATTTTGTGCATACTTATATATTAAATCTGAACATCAACGTGTTCTATAATTTAAGCAACAATTCATACAGGCAACATTATTTCTTATACTAGCATCGACTGCAGTCGACTTATATCCTTACGTGACATTTGAAATATTCACGTCAGTTCATGTCCAAGATAGGGCTCGATTGCACGAAACTTTCGTTGTATGGCAAACACTGCAAACTCACGCCACATGGTGGTAGTCGACTTACGTGTGTGCTACGACGGCAGATTTATATAAAATAGAAAACTTTTCTCCCTATTGGCCACCTAATAGCGTATCATTGCGCAACACGTGGCAATCCGCGCTTCACGAGTGATGCTGTGAAACTGTGTTTTACCACTAAGCCTGTTTTTACTCTAAAGATTATGAAAAAATAACAAACCAATTTCAGTGACAGCCAGTTTCAACGTTACATGTTCAACACACTCATATAAATTATCAGAGGTGTGTTAGCAGAATGGTTCAGTAAACGGGTTTTAGAGTAACGGCAACCCAACCTCTTTACTATAAGATGTTCACAATAAAGTCAGCACTTTAAAAAGTCCTGCTTGGCATCTACTTTCATTCTCAATGTGTATTATTCCACCATATCTAAAGTTAACATAGCCATGGAACTCGCCACTGTATTCATACGCCATCAAAGTGAAATCGTGGAATGGTTAGGAATGAAAGAATGAAAATGTGTTACTAATAAGCAAAATTCGTACTCTAATGTGTATAAAAAAAGAAACGCTTACTTCACTAACTTCGTTGGCGGTTCATTTAAATATTACACTCACAATACATGTTATCTATTCGCTACCAACTTAACTAGGCGCCTGCATGCCAGCATGCGCCGAAACTTGTATGTGTTTATGGGCAGAAATTATTTTCAAAAGTTTTTTTTTTCAAAAGTTTTCACTTTACCTTAAACAGGATTTACCATCACAACATTATTTCAGTTTATTGTAATTGCAGTTGTGGGCACAATCGAAGTATAGCTGAAGTTGTTATGTTAAAGACACTACCTGTTCTGGAGCAGGAACTACTTTCTAAGGTGTACGACCTACGTGTACAGTTTGGGATACAGTCACGGAAGGCACAGTAAGACAAAACAGTTTGCATCTCTGCCCAGGTTAACAGTTTAGACGGTACTAACAATTCGCCTGATTGTCGCGCTTGTTCTAACAGCCCAAATGGTATATGATTAGAGATATGCAAAATTCGCGTTATTATTTGACACCAGGCTAAAATTTAGGGTACTGCATATACTCGAGTCGGCTTGTTTCTCCATTGGCTGCTGCACATATGCGAAGCCACGCTCTTTTTGACCAAACTGCACGCGATTGAGGCACACAATTCTGAAATGTTCGTTTATTAGCGCAGGACTACGCAGGTAATGTCGCATAAAGTATGGTCCAGTGACAAACGTATTGCAAAGATACACGTGTTTCAAGTTTAACATGTCCCAGAATAATAACGCGAGTTTTGCAGTCACAATGATTGTCGCGATACGAGCTTCATGCAGGCTAGACTTCTAATACCTTGCCTGGACATCGACAATTTTTCTTTGGTTACCTTCAGCGTGTCTTTGTGGCAGGAAATCGGCATTAAGTAACACCGGCAATGAATGTATATGACTTGAAGACAGAAATTTAAGACAAGTGACAGTTAAAATAATTCAATCATTAAAGAAGATGTGAGCTGATGGTGTTCTAAAATATTATTTGCCAGCAACTCTTCTTGAAAATTGGGTGTGTCTAATTATGGTTATGCGACTTTGGTTCCTACAATAATTCTTCCTTTCTTCGCTGAAAATATCGCTTTCTGATTCACTAACGGCAGTAATGTAGAAGAGGCTGTCTGCAATAGCGGCGAATGTAGAGAGCTAGGTAGGGCTTAACTTTCCGTCAACACTGTGGTTATTGGAGTCAAAAGCAGTAACTCGGACAAGCATGGATGACAAAGCAATCCTTCATAACCTGTTCCGTAATACACTGAAGAGCCAAAAAAACTAGTACACCTGCCTAATATCGTGTAGGGCCCCCGCGAGCACGCAGAAGTGCCGCAAGACGACATGGCATGGACTCATCTAGTGTCTGAAGGCATGTAGGAGGCAAATCACACCATGAATCCTGCAGGGCCGTCTACAAATCCATAGGAGTGCGAGGCGCTGGAGAACTCGTCTTAACAGCACGCAAGGCACCCCAGATATGCTCAATAATGTTAATTTCCGGTGATTTAGGTGGCTAATGGAAGTGTCTAAAGTCAGAATAGTGTTCCTGGAGCCACTCGGTAACAACTCTCGACGTGTGGGGTGTCGCATTGTCCTTCTGGAGTTGTCCACGTCCGTCGGAATGCACAATGGACATGAATCGGTACAGGTGATCGGGCAGGATTCTTACGTGACTGTCACTTGTCAGAGTCATATCTAGACGTATCAGGGGTCCCCTTTCACGCCAACTGTACACGCCCCATACCATGACAGAGCGTCCACCAGCTTGAACAGTCCCCTGTTGACATGTAGGGTCCATGGATTCATGAGGATGTCTCCGTACCCGTACACGTCCATCCACCCGATACAATTGGAAACGAGACTCGTCAGACCAGGCAACGTGTTTCCAGTCATCAACAGACCAATGGCGGTGTTGGCGGGCCCAGACGAGGCGTAAAGATTTGTGTCGTGCAGTCAACAACGGTACACGAGTGGGCCTTCGACTCCGAAAGCCCATATCAATGACGGTCCGTTGAATAGTTCGCACGCTGGCACTTGTTGATGCCCCGGCATTGAAATCTGTGCCAATTTGAGAAATAGTTGCACGTCTGTCACGTTTAATGATTCTCGTCAGTCCCGTTCGTTCACGATCGTTTTCCGACCGCAGCGATGTCGAAGATTTGATGTGTTACCGGATTCCCGAAATTCACGGTACACTCGTGAAATGGTCGTACGTGAAAATCCAAATTTTATCACTACCTCGGAGATGCTATGTCCTATCTCTCGTGCGCCGACAATAACACCACGTTCAATCTGACTTAAATCTTGATAACCTGCCATAGTAGCAGCAGTAACCAATCTTGCAACTTCGCCAGACGCTTGTTTTCTTATATAAGTGCTGCCGACAGCATTGCGTTACTCTGATTGGTTCCATGCCTCTGTTATTTGCATACGTACGCCTATAACAGTTTTTTTGGCTCTCCAGTGTAATAGTCATCCATGAACATCTTAGTATTCGCCTGGGGTGATTTCAGCAAACCACAGAAGATCTGAGTAAGAATTGCAAAAACGGGGAAGGAATCCAGGTCCTCCCAAATATGGGTACAGTGTATTTCCGTGCATAGTGAAAACATAGAACTGAGCTGTAAAAAAATGTGTATGAAAGAAGCTATAGTCATGGACAGTGCTACAACATCCTTCATTAGGTGTCTCTTTCTAAGCTAAACAATATTCAGGTGGTACAAAGTACCCATGCGATTGCTACATATATATTAATAATGTTCATAATTTATGGGTAGCCACAGAAATATTGTACCTGTAATATTTGTTCTCAGTGCACGGCGTTGCGTACCTAATTCACTGGCAACAACAATGTACAGCAGCTATTTGCGATTTAAGTGGATAGTTAGCTAGGTGAGGCTTGATCATTTCAGTTAGAGTGTTACATTAATGGAATACTGCAGAAATGTTGATTTAATCGTCTTCACTGTACCCCCCAAAAATCGTCGTTCTATGATAAAGTCCCTCTCGCGTGGGAGGTATAACTCGTTTATGAGACTGTACATTGGCACAACAAGAAAATAATTTTGGGGAGAGTACTCATTTTTTCACATAATTCTTTCTTTTTCATTGTACACCGATATGTATTTACACCTACAATCACAAAAATTATCAAACCCACGTATAGCATTTCAATGAACTTCTTAAATTACTTTTTTTGTCCATATAAAATATGTGGTAACTTAAGTTATCATTTATTATCAAACAACTGTTATAAAAAAATCTGCTGTTTCTAAATTATGTTAAACTACACAATGTCACATGTTACTGTTGCCACACTCATAAACTCTGCGAATGAACAGTAGATAATATAAATAAAGATAAAAATTTATTTTTTGAAAAAGTTGTTTGAAGCTTATATATTATTTCATATTAGTGAGGATACTGAATATCATTGTGTGTTTGGAGGGAGCATAGGTCCTAATGCACCCCACCCACCTAGTTTAACATATTATACTTTATTCAGAAGTTTCATAAACTGATGCTACCAGTAAAATTATGGGAAAAAACACAGTAGAGGGATTATGGGGACTTTGGAACATCGGGATCTGGAACAGGAACGTCGGAGCTATTCGTGCTCAGTCATTCCGGTCAGCCGGTGGCCAACTTGGATCAATTTGACCTTGACCTTTGACCACAAAATTCTAAAAAAATTCCAAAAATATTTTTAAAAAATGTATTGGATTTTTAAAAAAAATTATTTAAATATTATTTTAAAATTATTAAAAAATTAATTAATGGCATTTGTTAAAAAGACTTAAATTTCTGGTGGTCCCCCACACCCTCTCCACCAATACACATTCCGCCATCTTGGTAGGCGTCACTGCTGCCGTCCACCATCTTTTTTTTTTCGTTTGTCATTTGTTTATACATAACCGGAGTTTTGTCTCTCACCTTCGTTCAAACGCCATCTTGGTTTTTTCGTTTGTCATTAGTTTTACATTGCTGGTGCCGCCCCCAGCACCGCACCCACGAGATGACTGCCCCCTTCCACTCCCCTTTCCAATATATTTAATTGGCAAATTGCCCCACCCCTAATTCTCATTGCCTATTTGCCCAACACGTTCTAATATATTTAATTGCTCCGCCACGGTTTCTCATTGGCTAATTACTCGGGTGTTTTCGGAAATATTCGTCTGAACAATCGGTGGCATAATTTCATCGTGAGGGTGGACTTCCCCCCCCCCTAGAAACTCTTTATAAGACGAACCCTGAGCCCCCTCGCGAAATAAGTCATTTTTCCCGATCTTAGAAATATACGCGTGTTGTCCGAGCGGCCATAAAATCGTTTCGGCCATTTTGGCATTTGGAAGCATGTTCTCGCTCAGTGGCTTGGACAAACGGGAAGGATTTCCATACCTGAAGAAAGAATTTCTCCTGGTCTACGCACCTTACGAAATTTCAACCGTATTCAAGTATTTCTCTGCCTACCTGCAGCAGGACGAAGACTTACGGTACTGCGTCCCGTGCAAGGAGTGTTTCGAGGGTTGCACCACCTCGGTCACCAACACACCGCATCGCAGGAGATGCTGCAAGGCCCGCCGCGCGGCACTCACGACGTCTGCGTCCGTGGAAGACGCCCTCCCCGTTGAAGACGACGTCCCCGTGCAAGTTATTTACTGGCAAGCTGAAACCACGGAAGATGCTCCCCTTCAAGAAATTTACTGGCAAACACTACCCGGCTTGGAAACCAACCCAGAACACAGGTTTGTAAATATGTATGCATCGGGAATAGGGATTGCATTTATTGCTGACGTCATTTTAATTAAATAACTAGTTACTTTTAATCTGATGAAGGACCGAGGTGCGATGTTGAGAACTTTTACTTGTGTAAGCATGGGTTCGTTTTCACCCTAAGGCGCAAGGCATTATTAAAAAAGTAAGCATGTGCCTGAACGTAATCGCCATGGTTAAAAACATATTTGATGGATATTTGCAAGCATACATTCATGATCTGATCGTGATCTTTGTAATACCCGACAGTAAGGTTTACATATTAGATTTTTTTTTCTTTAATTTTTAAAGGGGTGTTTTTCATCGTGCTTGGTATCACTGTATTTCAACGATTATTTTCCGAGTCGATACATATCAGGGTTCGTTGGAGACTATTTTTGCATGATATGCTACCCCATCAATACCCCTGCTAATCACAATCGAAGTGACGCTGCTCGCTGTGTGTTGTGAGAATATTCCGTAAATAAAACAGATTATAGTGAGTCATACCTGAGTGATTTCTCCTACCTTAATTTGGTTTCATGCACGCGCGTGCGTGTAAGTATGTATATATATATGTATGTATATTAAATATCAAAAAATGTCTTAGGTTTTCCCGTCGCAACAAGTGCTAAATATTTTATTAATGAAATGAGATTTACACTCGTATTTTAAGATGTGAGTGGGTCGAATATTCAGTTAGATTTTTCCCTCCCAAATGGTTTAACATTAATTGACCACTGTGAAAGTGGGCGTGGAAATAATTTTAAGTATTTTCATCAGAGGATGAAAGAAGTCGTTCGTTGGATTACGAAGAGAATAATAATGACCTGATTTGTTATATATTCCTAGAGTTATCAGACTGGCCAACAACGCATCGTGTGCGAAATGGTAGCTTAAAATACCTGTAAAATGCAAAATGGTACCTCTGTTAGTCGGCAATATTCATGGAATTGTTTATATTAAATTAATCTTTGTGCTCAATATAGTGTATTTTTTTTAAAATTTAATANTTTTTTTTTTTTTATTTAATACGGACACATTTGTCTCCATTACGTGTTGCAATTTTTTTTATGTTTTTCGTACTCGAAACGAGGCTGGCTCGTGATTCTGAAAGCACGATGCTGCGGAATCGATGTTAGAGAAAATNTATTTTTTTTAAAATTTAATACGGACACATTTGTTTCCATTACGTGTTGCAATTTTTTTAATGTTTTTCGTACTCGAAACGAGGCTGGCTCGTGATTCTGAAAGCACGATGCTGCGGAATCGATGTTAGAGAAAATNATGTTTTTCGTACTCGAAACGAGGCTGGCTCGTGATTCTGAAAGCACGATGCTGCGGAATCGATGTTAGAGAAAATGGCACAACTTCATTGCTCTTATAATGAACAGATTGAAATATATTTTATACGTGACTGGATTAGATTCTCGTAAAATGGTATCGCGAGTTCACATTATCTGGGTGGTGTGCAAACTAAAATAATAATAAAATTAAATTTTTTTACTATTTTCAGACGGAGCTAGTTGCTAGTGCAAGCGGGAAAAATTTAAGGATTCAAGCAAGAAACCATTACGGCATTCACCTGGGGTGATTTTTAAAATAGAAATTTGGACCGATCGAGTCAAATATCGAACCCGGATCCCCTTGAACATGGGTTTTTCCCTGGTGTTGACTTGTGCGTGACGGTATCTGTGTTTATTATCCTATGCATTAAAGACGGCTTGTGTGAGAAACAAAACAAGCTGCTGGAGCGACAAGCCTCACCCCGGCGGTCAGTGCGCCAGGGCAAAGTCCAATTAAACACCTGGTGCAGCGCGGCTGGCCGTGTGCGCGAGCTCAGATTACGACTGCACGTGCCTCTCTTTTACTTCTGTAATGGCACTCGTGACCACTTCTTTATAGATGCTTTTGTCTTAATAGTTTTTTAATGCGTATATCAGTCACTACTGCAACTGGGATATTTCGGTCTGTGTGTGTGTGTAGGTGTGTGTGTGTGTGACGTAAGAGCAATTGGAGAATGATTTCCCCCCCCCCCCTTTTTCTATTACTTAGTTTCACGGCATCACATTATGGTTTCATCATAATTAATAAAAAATTTCACATTTGATTTTTATACAAAAAAAAAATTTTCAACCGATTTATATAACTCTAAAATTTCATGGTCTCCGTAATGCACTGCCTGCAATATGCTCTAATTTTTTTTCGCACTTGTGAAGTCTTTCCTAATATGTATCGGCGAGGTTGAAGTGTGGTGCATGAGAGCTGTATGCGCGTGCCTATGCTGTAATTCGTAATGTGGTATAAATCTGCAGGGTGGACTAGCACATCGGGAATAAATCTATGTGTAAGTTCGCGTAATTCATAAAGAGTGAATACTATTGAAACCTGCTGGATTAGAGGTCAGACAAATATACATACGCATGTTCGCATGCCACTTTTCATTNGTAAGTTCGCGTAATTCATAAAGAGTGAATACTATTGAAACCTGCTGGATTAGAGGTCAGACAAATATACATACGCATGTTCGCATGCCACTTTTCATTCGGCTACAGTCACGTACCAGTGCGTTGGGACTCTGAGTGTACTGTGGGGGTGTTTTACGGCGGATCAGATATATCTCTTAATGGAGCGAGCGCACACGAATGTATGAAAATACATAAATTTGCTTGTCGAAGGTAACTGTTTTATTTTTATTTTGTGCTTGTGGTAGGTGTACATTTACGCTAGCGTCTCCTCACAGTATATAACTTTTTCTCCCTGCAAAACTTACCATATGTGCATTATTTATGCGTATAAATAGTTTTGTATACTGACAGTGGGTGCTAGAAAAATCACCGCACGTGAAGTAACCATATGGGATTTTTCGCCGCTGCTTAAATTTCCTACTGTACTGATTTTAAACTTGGGAGGTAATGTTTTTAATGATGAGCGTCTACGGCGCTTAGCAGGTTAGCTGGTCTGAATGGGATTCTTCAGTTTACTTTTCGCATACCGTGAGGGCTAGCGTAGTGGTTTTAACTCTGTTTTCAGATTTTTTGAGCCAGGATTACTTTATAGAAAACAGCATAACGCATCCGTACACGACACATGATTTTTTCCAACTCCGTAATTAATTTTTTTAATAATTACGTCCGTACACGTAAAATATATATGTATGCTATATTAGTGACTGCTAGAGTCTCATAAAATTTTTTTTTTCTTAAATTATAACAAAACTGATATACTAAATATTTCATTTTTTTAAATTATAACAAAACTGATATACCAAATATTTTTTATATACCAACAGTGTTTATTTAAATCTTACTTGAGCAGGACATAACTACCGATAACGTTATTATCTATATATTGTTTTAAACATATTTATCTATGCACACGCATTACAATATTATTATAATTCTGCTTAATACAAGGAATACTTTTTTTTCACGTGTTCCTTCTCTGAGTCTTGGAGGGCGTTACAAACGTAGTATTTTTATATATGTACAATGGGTTTCCCGTAGTCTTTATTTTAAGGTCCCGCTGGTTATCATAACTCCACAATCTTGGGGCTTTGACGTTGCACGATGCACAGTAATATTTTTNATTTTAAGGTCCCGCTGGTTATCATAACTCCACAATCTTGGGGCTTTGACGTTGCACGATGCACAGTAATATTTTTCAGTTTTGCACTCGTGAAGCCTTGTGGCGTACGCCTCGACGAGCTGTAGAAACGGCGGGCAGCGGAAATGCNTTTTTCAGTTTTGCACTCGTGAAGCCTTGTGGCGTACGCCTCGACGAGCTGTAGAAACGGCGGGCAGCGGAAATGCTTGTGAAGGTCTACAAAGTTCGTTCCGATGGGGAACGCTTTCCGAATCGCCAACTCTTGGCGTCTTCCAAACACATACACAGGGTAATAGGGAATTATGGCAGAGTCCAGCATTGCCGGAATTTCCCCGTACGGAATATTCTTCTCATCCCACATTAGTCAGTGCGTTTCGTACGTCTGTAGGCGATACGACTGTTGCGTGGTGCTGCCACGGACACGGCGGTAAAAAAAATATAAAACTTTGGTCTTCTAATCTTCGTCACTGTACGAGATAGCAANGTGCTGCCACGGACACGGCGGTAAAAAAAATATAAAACTTTGGTCTTCTAATCTTCGTCACTGTACGAGATAGCAAACTGCCTGATGGTAAACGAGTGCAACTAGCGAATACATTAGACGCTGCAAAACATTTTTTTTTTTACTAAATGTTTATTTGTTATATACAGAAATTAGGTTACCATGCACACACCTAGTTTCGAAAATGNATTTTTTTTTTTACTAAATGTTTATTTGTTATATACAGAAATTAGGTTACCATGCACACACCTAGTTTCGAAAATGTATTACAAAGTCTTTTAAAACTTTACCGAGGTCCATACACATCGGGCACCTGTGTTCTGTGTTGGTTTCCACGCCGGTTAGTGTTTGCCAGTGAATTTCTTGAAAGGGAGCATCTTCCACGGGTACAGCTTCCGAGTAGATAACTTGCATGCGGACGTCATCTGCTATGGGAAGGGGTGTATTCTACGGGCGTAGACGTCGCGAGGGCTTCCCGGCGTTACACCAACCCCTGCGATGCGGTGTGTCAGGAACCGAGGTGGTGCAGCCCTCGAAACACTCCTTGCACGTAAGGCAGTCCCGTATGTCTTCGTCCTGCAGCAGGTAGGGTGGTAAATACTTTAATACGGTCGAAATTTCGTAAGGTGGGTAGACCAGGAGAAATTGTTTCGGCAGGTACGGTAACTCGTCCCATTTGTCCAAGGCACTAAGCGAGCGCATCCTTCCAAATTCCAAAATGGCCGAAAGGATTTTATGGCCCATCGGACAACATGCGTACATTTATAAGAGCAATAAAAATGACTGATTTCGTGAGGGGGCTCAGGGTACGTCTTATAAATAGATTTTAGAAGGGGGGGGAGAGTCCGCCCTTGCTATTAAAGCAGGCCACCGATTGGTCGTAACGAAGGTNGATTTTAGAAGGGGGGGGAGAGTCCGCCCTTGCTATTAAAGCAGGCCACCGATTGGTCGTAACGAAGGTTTCCGAAAGCCACCAAGTAATTCGCCAATGAGAAACATTGACGGAGCAATTAAATATGTATATTCGAAGGGGGTAGTCAATTAGCCAATAAGAATCAGGGGTGGGGCGATTGGTCAATTATATATTATGCTAGGGGGGAGTGAGGGGGGGTCAGTCGTCTGCTGGGCCCGTGCTAGGGACAGCATCAGCAATGTAAAACCAATGACAAACGAAAAAACCAAGATTGAGGTTGAACGAAGGTGAGAGGAAAACTCAGGTAATTTATAAACAAATAACAAACGAAAAATATCAAGATGGCGGACGATGGCTGTGACGCCTACCAAGATAACGGACTGTACATATCAAGTTTGGTGACTGCTCCGACCAAAATGTCGGATGGTGGCTGGGACGCCTACAAAGATGGTGGAATGCGCCTACCAAGAGTGTGGAATGAGTATGGAAGGAGAGGGTGTAGGGAACTTCCGGAAATTTAAGTTTTTTTTTAATTTTAATAATTTTTGGGAATGTTTAGATTTTTTTAATTGTTTTGAATTTTTGGGGTCAAAGGGCAAAGTCACATGGATTCAAAATGGGCGGCGGCCAACCGTAATGACAACGCACGAACAGCTCCGACGCAGCGGTCCCAGGTCCCGATGTGTCAAAGTCCCCATCATTCCTCTACTAAACCTTTTTTTTTTTTATTGGTTCCTGATATAAGACATAGCATTATACCAAAATCTAGTAAAGTCCAGAACAAAAATTCGTTCATTGCATCATCTAAAACAATATATATATATATATGTCTGAAACGTCGTTACAGACGGAGCATGTTGCTCGGTGAACCAGGAACAGGGAAGGAATCAGCCAAGGCCATTATCAAGGAGATATCTCGGCATTCGCCTGAAGTGAAGCCGGGAATGGAGCCCAGGTTCTTCCGAATGCGTCATAAGTGTGCTGATAGCTGCGCAACCTCTCTTGGGGTGTCTACGATGCAGTGCATTCAGTTATAGGCGGTCCAAAGTTAATTGAACAAATTTTGAAATCAATTTTTGAAAAATTACACCCCTGCAGCCTGCGTACATTTTAACAGACACACTGAGAGGCATTCACCCAGTAAAGCTGGTAACGATGGAGGGAAAATTGTTCTATGTTTTCACGTTAAATTAAAAGGCTTGGGTAAACATTTGTGAATAATGTAATTATTTATTTTTCTTTCTAATTTGTTTGGAGCATCTCAGTTTATGGACTAGTAACTCAGTAAAACATTTACTTTTCTAATAATTTCACAGTTTCACCTTACCGACGTATGAATAAAGAGTAGAGACCTATGACAATGTAAATTTTACGTATGGTGGAAGAATACGCAATGTGCACGCAGATATATCTAAAGCAAAACTATTAAAAGTGCTCAGTTTGCCGTGAACAGCTTCTAGGTATGGGGAGGCAGAAAGGTTTTTGTGAGGCAATGACACAGAGTAGATAAGTACATAGAGACGAAATTACGTAATGGTTTATTTGACGTGGGCGTACTCGTTCTTCTATAGTCTGCGCATGGCTTTGGGAACGGTCATTGTGTGTGATTGGCTACTGCGTTACCTGAAAGGTTCGCTATTGGCTGGGCTGCCAGCTAACGAGTAAGTTAGCAGACGCCGACACGTTGCTGGTCAGAGAGGCCATTTTGCTGGCTTGCGCGGCGGGAGTGTGCGGTTATAGGCGGCTACATNCGCCGACACGTTGCTGGTCAGAGAGGCCATTTTGCTGGCTTGCGCGGCGGGAGTGTGCGGTTATAGGCGGCTACATAACCCCTGTGTTCTCAAGCACAGGCTGTTCACGTCAAAGTGAGTACTTTTGAAATCAACCATTGAATAAAAAAATTACTGACCGTTAAGGCCGTAATCTCCCATTTGTACAGCTTTTGCAACAATTATTTTCTTAAACCCAAATGGCAGTAGATATTGTAAAATCATCTGGCCATTTTGTTATAAACTGTTTTTGCTATGTAGTCTAATTGTTGCAACACCAAACACGGCATAACTTTATTTATTTAATTAATTAACTACACTTTTGTTTATCTAATAAATAGTGAAAACTGTGTTGAAAAAATTACTCTACCCAATAAGAACAATTAGTAACAAAATGCTCAGAATATTTTACAGTATCTGTCCCCTTTTGGGTTAAAAAATTGAACTCTCACAAAAGTTTTCGAAATTGGAGATCGCGGCCTAACTGCACCGTACACACTAGCATACATGCGCCCAGTTAAGTTGGCTGCGAACTAAAAATGAATTAAGTCTTAATGTTGTGTTGCAAGTGCAATGTTTAAATACATGGCAAAACAAATGGCATTTTTCTGCTTTTTACTCATGTCATATTAGCAAACACATCTAGGCTCCTAGTGATCTCCCGTTTTGACTTGACTGGCGCATGCATCAAGTCATTATGCCTATGCCAATGTAACTACAACGCATCTAGGTTCCTAACAATTCCCCGTTTTCACTTGACTGGCGCATGCATCAGGCCATTAGGCCTGTAACTGCAACGGACGGCGGAAGGATGATAATTAGGAATGAAGAAGATGTTGAGAACGGCCTTCAGGAGTGGTATCTTTGCCGTGAACAGCCTGCACCCTGTGGCGAGGGTAGGAAGTGTNAGATGTTGAGAACGGCCTTCAGGAGTGGTATCTTTGCCGTGAACAGCCTGCACCCTGTGGCGAGGGTAGGAAGTGTGTGCAGTACCTGCATGGGCGTGCTCTGGGCGCAGAGAGCAGTGAAGCCGACGATGTCGCTGAAGTAGACGGTGACGCACTCGAACTGCTCCGGCTGGACCATGTCTCCCGCCATCAGCTGCTGCGCCACCGGCCTGCAACACGCACTCTACGTCAACTACACTCTGCTTATTCTTGTTTCGTTTAATGAGACAANTGCTGCGCCACCGGCCTGCAACACGCACTCTACGTCAACTACACTCTGCTTATTCTTGTTTCGTTTAATGAGACAATGATTTTGTAGCGACCAAATTAATTCTTTGAACGGTGGCAATTAAATATTTTGTTTCTGAGGCCAAATTATTTGGTCGTTCATATTTGATTGCAGCGATCTTGCAAAATTTCGTTAGTTCAAATAAATATCCGTATGACTCTGCGTGCATAACAGTTACGGTTATCAAGNAGCGATCTTGCAAAATTTCGTTAGTTCAAATAAATATCCGTATGACTCTGCGTGCATAACAGTTACGGTTATCAAGAGAAAGTAAGAGTGCAATCACATTTCCGGATCTACATTTACACGTGACCGGATCTTTCGCACCCGAATGCTACGCCTTAACAACCTCGGTCGACGTTACTACTGGCGGACTTAAAATTTTTTGTAAACTCACAATATGTTAGTTTTACACCTTTGTTTTCTGTTTCCTGTTGAAATTGTTCCTTTGGGGTAGTTTATAACGTTACTAAACATCAATAAATCCACTAACAAACACTGTTACTATCTTAACTGTCACAAAAATTATAAATAAAAACACAAACCGAATTTTTGGGGCAAAGTAATCAAACTACCCGATTACTCTACAGTTAACAAAATAAATGCAAGTACTGGAACCAGCTGATTTTGTTACCACAAATAAAAGTCTGTAATAATAGACATCACATTGTTCCAGGTAACAAAATTTTTTATTCGCTTTAATCATAATATTCATTCAACTCTGACATGATATTTATAATGTTTATTGTAACCATACCAATAAGATGATTTATTTGTTTCAAAGGAACGAATACAGATTATTGGAGCAGCAGCAGATTAGTCGAGTAAACAGAATATTGTTCATTATAGACAAGTACTTTTCAAACAAATTGATTTGGTAAGTGCAACTAAATCTTTCTCTCGATGCTGCTTGCACATCGCCAGCATGACTGTCAAGATTACCTCTTCTGGAACTGACACAGACATTTATTTGCCTTTTATTTTCAACAAACTGGTGCTCTTAGGCTATGTACAAAAATACACTCATAGTCGATTCAGTATGTACTTTCTTTAAAACTTAGTCAGAGATTAGTGTTAGAAAGATATAATATAGCGACAAAAAAGCAGGTCAGTTGTGGAACTCGGAAGTTGGTTAGGGTGAGTGAAAGAAGAGATCTGGGTGGCTCTTAACATCGGGGTCTCGAAAGTCGATGAGGGTGAAGCGAGGTGAGTACGGAGCAGCGCTGGAATGCAAAGGCAGGGGAAAACAGGAAATCCCTGAGAAAACCCGCCGACCTGCGGCATCGTTCAGCATTATTCCCACATGCCAAAATCCGGGAGTGACCCCGCAGGGAATAGAACCCAGTTCACCTAGGTAAAAGGCGGGTAGTCCAACCACTATATCACCGCGGCCCCCATATTGGTTAGGGTACGCATCGTTTTTCCTGAAGTCGTTTATCCTAAATATTTGAGGAGAAAGCCTTTGTATACTACCTTGTCGGAAAACAGCTCCATACAGACGGGACCTTTAACCTGACTGGCCTCCGTGCACATTATTATATATCAGTACTTAGCTGAAAAGAAAGGTTTTTTTAAAGACCTGTCATAAATCCTTTATTAATTCAAGTTTATTACTGTTGTAATCGTGAGGAAACGATATATTACACAGGTTTACTGATGTTTAGAAGAATAACATACTTTTTTTTTAGGCGCGTCCGAACATTACTTCTAGTATTTATGTTCGACACTTGAGAAATAGTAAACTTAATATATACTAGTTACGTGCAGACCAGAATTATATGCCAAGAATGTTTGAAAAAGTAAAATCGCATAACACAAAAAAATTAAATAGTTGAGATTATGTCATCGATACAAACCCGATTTCGAGCACGTAATTTCTGCCTGTTTTTACAAGTATTGATTAACANGTTGAGATTATGTCATCGATACAAACCCGATTTCGAGCACGTAATTTCTGCCTGTTTTTACAAGTATTGATTAACAGCGTCCTAAAAAATTTGCGTATTCATTTAAGGAGAAGTTAGACTTTGAACTTGTGTAAGTTTGTATTACTTTTGCAATTGGTCCAGTATCTATTTGACACCTCCTTAAAGAGACTCTGAGCCATTAACAAACATACAAGGAAATACAGTCCCAGTAAGGATCTCTCGCTGTGGAAGCAATCAGCCAATAAGCAATTTACATTTTCTTCAGCAAACAAACGAATTTAGAGTCTACCCTACAGGTAACAGACCTCGCGAATTTTTCCATTCTCTGGTAATAAGGCTACATTTTAAAGCTACATTATATAATTGTTTATTCAGGGTCCGTGTTATAACTGGGTGGACAAGGAAGGTGGGGAGGGGCGTTCTGTGTAAAAGGAGAAGACTTAATAAAAACTATTTTTATTACCTGAAATAAAAATCAAATATCTTTAAATGTTTGTGTATACTCAAATTCGTTAATGTTGCTTTGATGAACTGCTTGTAAGAACAGGTTTTATTTACAAGCTGGTTTGTTTCGAGAAGTTAAGTGTTGCCGAGTTCCAGAAGCGTGCCGCTACAGAACAGAATGATGGATCATAAGTATTAAAAAAATTGCCGAAAACTAAAGTGATGCTTACCCAGGACGCCAGACGCCTAAGTTCGGACACTGTGTTCATTATAGTGTACATCTTAACCACAGAGTAAATAAATAAGCACAGACGAAAATAGCGTGAAGGTTCATTTCACGTGTGCGTACTCATTCTGTGATTGGTTGTGCGAGGTTCTGGTAAAGGGCACTGTGTCTCGTTTCCTTCCGAGTGCTGCGAAATATAATTTATCGGATGGGAGGTAAACCGCTAAGCGCTGATTGAAGAAGGGCTTTCTGACAAGTTGCTGGCTAGTGACGCCACTTTGGGGGCGTGTGCGACTGGATCTCGCGAAACACGCGGCTACTTCGTCTCTGTATTCTTATATACTCTGTGCTTTAACCTTTAGGTGAGGTTTTTCTGTGAGCCGGTTATTGGCCAGTGCTGTAGGCGGGACATGAGTGTTGTTGTTGATCGCCAGCGGTGTGGGGGTCAGTTACCTGGGCAGGACCTGGTACAGCAGCTCCTCGGAGCGCCTCTTCTCCTGGCTCAGCTGTTCCGTCTTCTCCTCCACAAGAGCCTCCAGGTTGTTGGCGTACTGCTCCATACGTCGCAGCAGGTCGTCCATGAGGTCCTCGCAGTAGCCCCTGTAAGCCGGCAACCAGCACACACTCTCACTCGCTCCAAGGAACATACGAGGGAAGAGAGAGACGGGACTCGGGTGGCTTTAACAGCAAGGTCTTGAGAGCCGGTGAGGGTGGTTCAGGTGAATATGGAGCAAAGCTGCATTTATTTAAAGGACGGGGGAAATTGAAGATCACCGAGAAAACCCCCCGACCAGTGGCATCCCATCCCACATGCAAAAAACCGGGAGTGACACGGCCGGGGATTGAACCCGGTTCGCCTTGGCCATCGCGGCCCATACAAGGGAAGAGTTGCAACTTAACATTTTAACGAAATAACCTTATCTCATTAAAATTTTTCCGGGAGTACGTTCTGCCATACTATCAACCTTTGATTACAGAGTGAACTGCAAACATTCACATTATTATGTTGGCAGACAAGGCGCATGACGTCGCCAGCCTGTATTTTATTTTTATTTTACGACTAGCTCACGTTTGCTGGACGATGTTATTGTTTGCGTCGTTTGTATGCAGTTATACAGCAAATGCATACCAGAGAATAACATTCTTAATCATTGAGAGTAAACAAAATTTTATAGACTGCTTCATATGAATATCCAAGAATACATAGATGTGAAAGCCACGTAGACAAAAAATACTCTGCTGCCAACATCAAAATGGAATAAGCAACCAAGCACGTGTTCTTACAATATCATAAGAGAAAATTACATTATTATTTATTGTATATTTACGCGATGCACATGTAGTAAATATTCTGAGTAGCTATAAATGGGCGGTTCTGGCACAACTGGCGCCCTGGCGTCGGACAGGGGACGAATTGTGACTCCCGCGGGACATCGATGACGTCACCACGGCTCACGCGCTACACAAGGCATTCGTCTTTACACGAGGCTTTCGTGTCTACGCGAGGCTTTCAAAATGCCCTCGTCTCTGATATGGCTACGCGAGACTTTCACAATTTTTTGGAAAATATATATTTTTTTAAATTTAAATTTTTAAAAATTTTTTTTAATTTAAAAAAAAATTAATTTTGATCTTTAACTGATTATCTACGCGAGACTCTCGAAACTGGCAAGTCAGTACCGGTCATGTTAGCTGAAGAATGTTAACAAATAGTCATTTAAGCCCTATGCGAACTTATAACCATAGTTGGCCTTAATTCCCGAACCGTTTACGATGTAGTCGGCAAATTCATATCATAGGCATCGACGCAGACAAGGAAAATTAACTCTACTTCTGGTATCTTCGGTAAGGATTCGTTTTCCCTATTTGAGTAATAAGAGCCTGACTTCTACAGTGCCCGGCTGACGTATTTTTTGTATAATCTACCTTAAAACTAAGAGTATGTTTGGAGGTCCACGGTAAGAGGAGGTCGTAAGTGCATCTCGGGATAGAGCCCCATACGCCTATAGGCTTGCAGGAAATATTATAATTACAGGGCGGGAGTATTGTGGCTTTACTGAGATTGGGCAAACGTGGCTGCTATTGAGGCTATGGTAATCTTCCGTAATAGCAGTTAACGTAAGCTACAACGGGAGGAAGGAAACCTGCACAGACAACGTAAAAACCCCTCGACAGGAAATAATTGTAAAATTACATGCAATTCGTGAAGTTTAAAATAGGCTTCTACAAGACAATGGGAAATGATTATCTTTATAAAAATGTGTTTAAACACTACAAAAGAAAGATAGACAAGGATAGCTTTATTTACGTTAATCGAGCTGGCAAACCTGCTCGTGGGCTGAAAGTTTGTCTCTCCCTATGACTTAAGACGATTATCTATAACAAGAAAATGTAACCGTTTATTTTTTCAGGTTTCAACATATTGTTTATAAGTATGAAATTATTATTTCATTATTGGTTGCCATAGGCGTATGAAGCTAGTTTCCCGTTTCACTAGGCCAATGAGAATTCCGTTACTCTTAACACTGAAAGTTTTGGTTGGTATACTAACAGATAGGCCGCTTCGAAAATGAGATATTCCGTCGGAAAATAATTAAGTAGCTTCAGCGTTTTCGAAAGTATGTTGTTTTAAAAATTCTTCACGATTTTCCAGAGACCAGAAACTCTGATTGTGACCTTAAACCTCTGAACTATAATTAGATGACTAACCCTGCATTTTACGTCGCAAGGCAAGACCTTTGCGATAACAGTCGGCTACGAACAACCTGGACCCTCAACTTGAGGCTCGTAAAATGCGTCGCTACGTAATTTTAGCGTGAAGCATCACGTAATCTTGTCGGTTATTCTTATCTCATGTCTATCTTCCATCGTGACTCAATCGATGAACAGTTTATATACTTTTCGAAATATATTACTGGTGGGTAAATATTTATTTTGCNTATATATATATATATATATATATATATATATATATATATATAGAGAGAGAGAGAGAGAGAGAGAGAGAGAGAGAGACTGTGTGTATGTGTGTTTTTCTCTGTCTTAAAACCTGGTCACCATGATTACACATTTCACTAATTATTAATCATTTTTACAAAACATCAAAAACATTTCACTTATTTTTAAGGCGAGAAGTAAATTTCAGTAAAAACCACTTTCCAAAAAAACATGAGTTTAAAAACATAACTGACTTGCTAGCCAAAAATTTGTTTTTAATACCTAACCACCTTCACATAAAAACGGCATTTAAATCTCTGTTGCAAAAGTAATTCTATCCTACAAATACCTGGAAGATGACTGACTTTCTTCCTCCCCCTTTCGGAGCTGAATTCTATAAATATGTCGCCGTACGAAATTTCCTTATTTACCTCTCCCGAATTTTTACTGGTTTGTCATACCTATCTGTAGCAAGAGTTGAGTAAATAAGACATGATGTGTAATGATATTTTTGGTGTTATAGGGGATCACGTCTCAGAGACTATGTTGTGGTTCTCTAAGCCACGTCAAGTAAAAATTGAACTACTGTACTTCAGTCAAAGTTTAGCCAAATAGTTATCAGATTAAAAGTCATTGTATTTTGAGAGTATCGTGTTAAGAACCGGATACCGTGTAGCTAGGGCCAGTGAATTTCGGTAAAACTATTTCGCGAATCAATCTGCTNATCGTGTTAAGAACCGGATACCGTGTAGCTAGGGCCAGTGAATTTCGGTAAAACTATTTCGCGAATCAATCTGCTTTAAAATAATAAAACTTCGTTTGCTAACTATGGCTGGGTAACTTGTGCGTACTCACGTAGTAGTTCTCCGCGCGCAAATAACGGAAGTTCTTCTCGAAGCAGCGAAGAACTGAGTGGACCGACGATAAATTCAGCCTCGTCCACATTTCATGAGTGAGCACTACCAACTTAACCTTGCATTACTTAGAGTCCCGGGATTTTTATTTTTATTTTCTTACCATTCGGTATTAGATTCCACTTTTAATTAATAAAAAAAGGCCGGGGAATTATATTCCTTGTTNCTTTAAAATAATAAAACTTCGTTTGCTAACTATGGCTGGGTAACTTGTGCGTACTCACGTAGTAGTTCTCCGCGCGCCAATAACGGAAGTTCTTCTCGAAGCAGCGAAGAACTGAGTGGCCCGTCTAGATAAGCATGTGACTCCTAATGGCCCCAGCAGCCAATAGCAATAACAAATCCGAAAGCGTCTTCATATGGTATTAAAAACCGTCCTGCGCACGGATAATTTCACAAAACATCACTAGCTCTGTGTATACCGTGTGCGGGTTTGTAGTTACCAATTCGAGGAATACGCATATTTACTCGCAGTCTCGGCAGTATAAAAACTTGTAGTCATTACATTTCACTATAGAAGCATCAGCTTTGTTGGCTTGTGCATTTCCATTCACCAGCGCCCTATTGGTCCAAATCACACCGGACATGCTTACCATATATACAAGTCACGTTATTGACTAGTGAGCCAGTGAGCAGTTTAACTGGCTGTGTCTCAGTCACCGTGACTTGTCGTGTGCTGCAGGGTATACAGCTCAGTTTTTTAATTTCATAAATGAGGGAAAAATATGCTTGCAAAAAATATAACTTATTTTTCAGAATGTTTGTGAAAACAAACAAAGCAATATGGAAGCATACACATCCTACACATGCGAGTTTTACCATCAATGAAGAGAAGTGGTCATACTACCGTTGCCCGAACTAAACTCGAGCATCTTATTCAAAGTCCTTGAACTGCTATGCAGAGTGTTTGAAATTCACTATTAAACGTGCGTCAAATGTGCTGCTGGTCAACGAAAAAAAAACACTTCATGAGAGTGTAACCTGGCGTACGAACGTTATCCTATTAGTTTTTTTAATTAGCGAACTGAACAGTTGTGTGAGCTAATCTATGAAAGTGCACACATTTTTCCGTCACTGAGTGTAATCTGATGCCCCAGTCGCCGCCGCCGCCGCCGACGCCACGATCTGCATATTCGGCGGATAAAGCTTGAGCTAGGCCTCAATTGATTGCGAGGCTGTTCCATCGAGTCGGATTCGCCTCGTTAGCTGCCGATGAACTTTGCACCGCGAGTTTCAAGGGAGTGTGCGTCGCGCTGGAACAGGGGGTGAATTTGTGTATATATACCGCA
This sequence comes from Clitarchus hookeri, assembly GCA_002778355.1. Classification (NCBI taxonomy): domain Eukaryota; kingdom Metazoa; phylum Arthropoda; class Insecta; order Phasmatodea; family Phasmatidae; genus Clitarchus; species Clitarchus hookeri. Next base: position 355,720 of record NQII01001479.1, on the reverse strand, counting down.
CCTGGTACTTGGAGGTCGCTCAATTTCCTCGCCCTACAGCCGCGCTTCCGCCACTGTTGACATGCCTCGCGTCTCCAGCGACCGTAGCTTCATAAACGCGACGTCTTATATATTGCTATCTATTATAAATCATTATTACCAGTAAAGCTTTCTCTTTAGTTTTTAACTGCAGTTTTAGTACCGACGATAAATTCAGCCTCGTCCACATTTCATGAGTGAGCACTACCAACTTAACCTTGCATTACTTAGAGTCCCGGGATTTTTATTTTTATTTTCTTACCATTCGGTATTAGATTCCACTTTTAATTAATAAAAAATGGCCGGGGAATTATATTCCTTATCCAGGTTATTATTAACTTAATCTGCTTTGCAAAATTTTTAAAACTAAACTAGAGCCATTTACCAGACAAAGCTGCCTCCCTCTTCTTATCCTGTGCTGACAGAGGGAGAGAAGGGGAACATTCTTGGGTGCCGGGCTTGCTGGGGAAACTCAGTGAGTCCATTAAATGTTAGCTACGGAGGGCAACCTCCTCAACTACAGCTTGGGATGGTGCAGGGAGATGGGAAGGGGCCGATCTTGCTCCTTCCTAAGCTCCCTGTAGGTCAGATGAAACCCCGTTGGGAGGTAAAGGGCCCCTCACAGGGCCCGTACTACCCCCGCTCTGAGCGTCGGCAGTGATAGAAAAAACGGTGGGAGGTCGCTCACTTTCTGCGGGGTCGTCATGAGTGTTTCAGCTCATATTCCTGGTCGGTATAAGTATTTATAGGGCTCTACGACAGCGTGCACCAAGCTATGCAGTCTGGTTTTTTTTAATATATTATTATTGTAGGCAGATATTTTGTCGGCTCTGGCCGTTTGTTCATCATGATACACCTAATTGCCGTGTTTTTCACGGAGTGTTGTAGGTTTACGTCTGCCAGTAACTTGTAATATTTATGTTAGGTCTGAGCAGACTAGTGTGATTATTACTGTAAGGTACCAGACGGCAGACTGATACGCTCCGCTACCTTGAGGCACCTTTTCCACTTAAACCTTTTCCTACGTTTCCGTTCTTCTTTTTTAATTAAGTTTTGATAGCGGTGCGCATCAAGCCTAAAGTCAAGGAGTATCAATTTTAATTGTAATTCGTTAATGTCTTTTTNTTGATAGCGGTGCGCATCAAGCCTAAAGTCAAGGAGTATCAATTTTAATTGTAATTCGTTAATGTCTTTTTTTTTTCTACTGCTACCTCCATGTGCGTCGTGCCGTTAATTTTTCATTGCCTTTAGTGTATTACACCAGGCCGGTCCTCCCCGTTTTGTTTCCCACTTATATTTAGATTGCCTTTGTCCCGTTTGTTTCACTTTTTTCAATCAGTACATATTAAAGCCATTGAATGTTGAGAATTTTAAATGTTGCAGGTGGAGATTTAATTTGACNTTTTTTTCAATCAGTACATATTAAAGCCATTGAATGTTGAGAATTTTAAATGTTGCAGGTGGAGATTTAATTTGACATTTATGTATTTTATATTTGTAGGTTCCTCAGGCAAAACAAGCAAACAAAAATATTGTATTGCACCATATTACCTTATTGTATTACTGTAAAGTAAATCCAATTATTGTTTAGTAAATACTTTCATTATACTTTCCTTGTTTCTTACACTCATTTTATCTTTACTTGCCGTCACACTCCGTCATACTTGAGTCTGTGTAGGTCATTATGCTAACACCATCGTGTCCCACTGGTAGCACGATATATTTTGAATACTTTCAATACGTCACACACATTAGAAACGCCATTTCAGAACTTTACAATATAGCTTAGAACGGCTTTTNTTTGAATACTTTCAATACGTCACACACATTAGAAACGCCATTTCAGAACTTTACAATATAGCTTAGAACGGCTTTTCCAAAGCGCCGGATCACAAAATCTACACGTTACAAACACACAAACAAGGATTCTGCGTTGAACCTTACTACAAACCCTTTACCAATAAAATGACAAGGCCGCCGCTTGAAGCCTTGTATAGGTAAACGCAGCACGACGAGAACACTGCACACCGGTTCAGAGTATTATGCTTAATGGCGATAGCCACTTGATGAGCGCAAACGTAATAACTTCAAACTTTTCTCAAGCCCTGCTAAAGTTATACTTTCACCCTATTCCTCCGCCTCATGCAAACAAATCTCAACCAAATCTCAGAAAATTACACCAAAAGGACACACACACGTGCGCACTCAGTTCAATAATATTTTGCATGAGAACTATTTATTGCTCGGCGTTAACAACAAACACTTTTAATATGCGTATTCCTCGAAGTGGTAACTACAAACCCGCACGCGCTATACACAGAGCTAATGATTTTTTGCGAAATTATCCGTGCGCAGGACGGTTTTTAATACCATATGAAGACGGTTTCGGGTTTGTTATTGCTATTGGCTGCTGGGGCCATTAGGAGTCACATGCTTATCTAGACGGGCCACTCAGTTCTTCGCTGCTTCGAGAAGAACTTCCGTTATTGGCGTGCTGAGAACTACTACGTGTGGACGCACAAGTTACCCAGCCATAGTTAGCAAACAAAGTTTTATTATTTTAAAGCTGATCGATTCATGAAATACTTTTACCGAAATTCACTGGCCCTAGCTACATGGTATCCGGTTCTTAACACGATACTCCCAAAATACAATGACATTTAATCTTATAACTATTTGGCTAAACTTTGACCGAAATACAGAAGTTCAATTTTGACTTGTCGTGGCTTAGAGAAATATTATAATTTACTGATAAAAATAAGTAAAAGTTCAATTTAACCGAAAATAAGTTGCTTTATGTTCATAGAAGTATAAAACCCTTGTGATACATTAAATATTTAGAAAAAAAACTAAAAACGTCATACGCGGGGTATTTTTTTTTCTGTTTATTCAAAAAAAGTGTTAAAATACCGCGGGTGGACTATAGTCCCCACCACCCCCACACTTCGCGACCTCAGACGCGAGATACAACTCGAGCGAGGCAGGCGAGTCCGTAAAGACCGGCAAGCGAGGTGTTCTCCTGCGAGGGCACTCACTTCCTGATGCAGCGGATGACGCCACGGATGGACTCGAAGTTGGGTCTCTCGTCAGGGTTCTCCGCCCAGCAGCGCTCCATCAGCACCAGTAGCTCCGGCTGGCACGCCCTGTTGCCGACAGTCGGCCTGAAGGGCGGGCTCTCCCTGCTGGCCACGCGAGCCGCTATCTCTGTGGACAGTACGTCAGCCGGTGTAATAAACCCCTGCCTTCTTACACATGTAGCCATCCGGCTCTTCTACTATATTTTGTTTTTTTTCTTAATTATATTTTAATACTTAATTTAAATTTCCAATGTTTTCAAACATTTTATTAATTTTTTCAACCCTTCTGTAATACATTTAAATATAAACCTTCATAATTAAAGTGGTTCTTAAAACTTACCGAATAATCATAAAATAATTTCAATATTTGGACCTGAGTACCGGGTGTATTGCAACTATTATTCTGTGATATTTTCGATCCCAAATTGTTTTAACTAACATATGCTGCTGTGATTTTATGTAATTATAAATGAAACCATTTTTACCTAGAGTCTTGAAATATCGCGGTGTTCGCAGGAAACACTACCTGCGTAGACAGACACCCCCAGACGCAACACCGCGCCCGCACAGAGTAGTTACAGATACAGAGACGNAGCTCCCAGCCGCGCACACGCCAGCAGAACGCCGTTCGTCAATCAGCTCCTGGTAACCGAACTACCAGCCGGCAACTCTGCTAATAGGAAACCTTTCCTAGCATACAGTAGCCAATCAGACACGAGACCCGTTCCCAGAGTCTCGCACAGCCAATCGGGGAACAACGGAAAAACTTATGCGTCAATACTGCTACATTCAATCGGCTATAAACAAAGCAATTTTCTCAAACATCTACAATGCTAACAGTTATATGAAAATACAATCTGCCAACTCCTCCTGCCTTAGAATCCCTACGTGCTATCTCTGCGTAGAGCCGAGCAGACACCCACACACACACAACATATATTTGCATGAACATTTAACCAAGTATGCATCCTCGTGTCTAGTAGCTGTGTCTCGTATGACCACGCCATCAACGGTTATAGATGCAACCACCCAGTCACTCATGCATCTACATCACTTTTATCCACTTTTGCGAACTATTACTTAGCCACTCCTGCGACCTTGTCCATCAGCGGCTGTGTCTTCGAATGATCAGGCAGTCAATTGTCTTCGTCACTAATAACTTTCTGGTGACCCAACATGTTTTATGTCTACAACATTTAGTATTTTGGAACTTAGAGAAAGAGTACTTTTCCACAATAGTTTCCTTTTAATTTTTGTTGCGTCATATTTTTTCTGAAAGTTCCCAGAACGATACTTCCAGTGTTAATGAAACCTTCATAACTTGTAACAAATGAAAATATGTGGCCACAAATTTGTGTTTGAATAGTGAGATCATTCATAGCAGCAATAAATATGAAGCCATGTAGTAGATTAATTTTTGTTCTTCCGCGACCACTGTAGGTTTGTACGATACTTGATAAAAGAAATGTAACAACTATGTAAATGTAAATAAATTTTTTTCAAAAATAGTTTAGGAATGCAACATATAACAAAGAAATTATGCATAAATATTTATAGGTGAAGTAGGGATGTGCCTTGCCATTAAAAGTGATAGCTCGAAACAAAGTAAAGAAGTTGCCTCAGGAGGTTGGGATCTTGCTAAAAGCGGGACTAGTTGGAGATGATAGCCAAGTCACTTCCGTCAGAGTCCTTGCTATCTGAATTCCATTCCCATCTACTAACCTACATGATTCCACCAATATGCCAATACTCTTGACAGACTTATGAGAACTGATAAGCTAGAAAATTATCCCGCACTAAGACATTAATTATATAACTTAAAATTAGCCCAGTGTTTCAAAATTTGTCAGGGTTGCATACAGGAACAGTCATAAAACTTACACAACTTTTACATTATTTCCGAAAACAATGACTCTCTATGCAATTAGTGATTCATTTCCCAATTACAGGCAAATTAATTATTTACAAATTTGCCAGTGCACACTAACTCCGTCTCCTTGAAAGTGCTGGGTTATATTTTGTCAGTAGTTGAATAATGCGAATTTCCATTTATCTCCCACGCATTTGAATCAGACAGCCTCCTTAATCATTATACAAAGACACGTTTCAACACTTATAATCATATTTCCAAACGTGCGTGGTAAAGTAAAATTTCACCCCATACAAGAAAACTGATAGACATTCAGGAAACCATTTTCATCGGCTAATCTTGCGTAACGTGTGTGAAACAGCATCTGCTTTAAAGTATTTGTTCATATTACAAAATGATAGAGAAATACATCATTATCAGCAGTAATGAATCAGAATTATATCCACGTTTTCCCACAGCTCATTCTAGGCTGTCTTAAACAAGCTAAACAAGTGTAGTGTGTACACTTGAGATGTAAATTATTTGGTAAGAGCTGTCTACTACTGAGTGACAAAGTCAAGTGAAACACTGGGAAATATGTGGAACATAGTCTCTATTTCCCTCCAACATATCTCACTCTTCCTCATCGACGGAATAACTTCAAGGTCATGAAGATAGTTTGGAAGAAACATGTACAAGCGAATTACAAGCAAACTGAAGAATTTCTCAAGTATCTGTTGCCAGTAATAAGAATAAACGCAAACAGTCAAACGACACATGATACCCGACGTACCAGCGGAATCGAGGAATTGGTGAGGTGTAAGAGAAGACATGTGACAATTCTTCTTCGTTTCTCTGTAGCAGGATCGTGTACGCTGTGAAGCAGACTGCCCTGTTAAATTCTCAATACTTCGAACCACGCCCACGGCCAGGCAGTTCAACACATGTCATAGTGAAGGCAACTAGAGCTCTCATTTGCGAGGTCTTTAAGTTAAGTTGGTGGAACAGTACCTTGGGGACTCATGGTCTGGCGCGCGTCCTCGAACGGGCCACCCCTCACGACGATCTCCTCCAGGATGATGGCGAAGCTGTAGACGTCTCCCTTCTGCGTGGCCGGGGTGCCGGGTACTACGGTGAGAGGCAGCAGTTCTGGGGCCACCCACAGCAGCTCTGCCACACACACACACACGCACATGCGATCCTCTCCCTTTCATGACCGTGCATCACACTCTGACGAAGGGACACCATCTCACAGGTACCAGAACATAATGAAAAACTACTTCGGACGTATGGCATTGCAGGGCTATGCAGCCAAGGAAAATACAGAGGATGGTATTAAAATTGTACACGCGAACAACCCACGACACAGTCTGAAGTAATTTTTAATTTGCAACTACCGTTCAAGGATCAAGTACCAGGGCGTAAACAGTCCATACAGACAGGAAGTTTTCATTAATTCATTAATGAATCATGTATATGTTCAATGTGCGTGCGTAATCATTTTGTCCATTGGGTAGCACTTAATTAGACACACCATGGACGATTCGGAGTCAGTAGATATCCTACCAGAAACGATCGATACCCACGCTACCTGGTGTGGAGTAAAGTGGCTACTCATTAGGACAGCAGCCAATGAACAGACAGCCGAGTCTTAAGTTTATAGAGTACTGTAAAGTCCGCCCTGCAGTTCTCAAAAACTGAGAAATTTGCCTGTTCTTAACCATACACATTACATCTCTTTAATAGGAATGGTAGTTTTATCATGATACATAATAAGGTGGGCCAGTTTTATAAACCTTGTCCACCGTATGTGTTTAACACATTCTTTACTCAGATAACTTTCCACTAATTTGTGGTACACTTTTTCGGGAATCACTGCCAGTTCTTTCCGAGGAACAGTAATCAGGTAATATACTGATTTCAGGTTTTTCAGCGTTAGTTGGTGTTCCAGTTCATCCCACAGATGTTCAATTGCGTTGATATCAGGGCCATTGTCGCCGGCCAAAAGCGTCATTTCACTTATATCTTATTAAGCTTTTCCTGGACGGGCCTACAGTATCGGCCTCTCTTAGCTATTACCGTAATGCAGCCTGCACAGACCGTCAAGGTATTGACCACGACTTAAGGATTCACGTCCATTGTAAATAAGTCGTGGTCCTGACTGTGAGAAATAATCCCAGAGCATGCCACTTCGCCATTATCCAGGTACTTTTATCAGATGGCGCATTTCGGGATACACCAAAAAAAAAACCAGATAATTCTTTTACATTATTATCATTATTATTGCATAGAGTATTACTATGTGTGGTTGTATATATAGAGTTTACAGCACCCTCCTAGTATACGACACTCCGAACCAATTTTAAATTAGTTCAGTGCCCTCATTCGTCTTCATTCCGTGGGTGGGTTTCGAAACATAGTGGTTATGTTTGTACTTTATTCTAGTGGTTAATTATAAAGCACAACCTAATATCCACTCATCTTAATGAGAGGAATTTGTAGTTCTGAGAACATATCCTAATATGTTATTTTAGTTAGAAATTGTCCCACACTGCGTCAAGAATTTTTTTTCAAACAATCCACCTGCTTGTTCGTAGTGAACATTGTGATGTGGCAGAGTCGTACTTACTGTTATAATAGATGCTGTCTTTGATGATGTCGCAAGGGGTGGTGAGTGTTTTCAGGCCGAACCCGGAGATCTTGAGCACGAATCTTCCATCGATGAGACAGTTGCAGGAGCGCAGCTTCCCATGGACCAACACCTCCGAACTGTGCAGGTATGCCATGCCCTAGCGAACAACAGACAGTGCTCAGTTAACATGGAATACACTATTCACTCACGATGCGGTATATCGTTTCATCCCGTGAAATATTTTAATTTGGATAATAAATTTACAGTTATTTCAAACGGAACAATTATTTGTGTTAAAGGCGGACGTCCTCTAACCAGTAAAAATTTCGATTGTGCAATCTGAAATTTATTAAAATTCATATTTCTTTGTTCGAATATTAATACACTGCTGGCCATTAAAACTGCAATACTGAGAATGTCAACTTTGACTACTAGATTTATTATACAGAATACCCATCCTACACAGGTGACATAATTACTCTTACAGCTCGTATAGAATATGGTGAAATCAGTACCGTGTGTCATCACCATGAGCGGCAATAACCGCTGCTACACGACGCGGCGATCAGAGGAAGAGACTTCAGATATCCATCTGGGGTATCTCCACCCATACTGCTTCAATAAGTGCCGTAAGTTCATCCGTCGTGGCCGTAGATGTCCTGCGACAGTCCATTCGTCGTCCGACCCTGGACCACACGTTTTCGATGGGCCAGAAATCAGGCAAACGTGCAGGTCAACGAAGTAGTGTGACATGCCGGTCTTCCAGGAGCCATAGGATGATGTGTGCCACATGCAGTCGCGTATCGTTCTGTAAGTACAGGGCCCCAGGCTGGCCCTGAAGGTAGGGGACAACAACGGGCTTCAGCGATGCGGACTAGGGCGATTGGGACTGGGATCCGATGGCACCCCATACAACTGCAGGTGCTGGGCCGGTATGACGGTGCATGATGCAGGACACGGCCAGGCGTGCACCACGGTGCTGCCAGACATGCATGCGACCATTGTGGTGCTGCAAGCAGAAGCGGGGTTCGTTAGAGAAGACGATGGCATGTCATTCTTCCTCCAGGCCTGACGTTCCGCGCACTATTCAAGCCGCAAGCGCCTGGGGTGAGCAGTCAGTGGCAGTTGCAGTCATGAACGTCTGCACATGATGCTCTGATACTGCAAATGGCGACGCGCCGTGTGTGCGGACGCACATTGATGTGCCACATGCTTGAACTCCTGAGCGAGGGTGTTAGATGCAGCGGTGTGCGCACCAGATGTCTGTCCTCGCACACGTAGGTGCGACAGGGCTGTGGCTTCCTTTACGTCGCTCAGCCCGTCCATCTTCGACTCAATGGTCCCATATCTGCTTCACTGTGGTTGCATTTCTTCAAATTATATAATCATTTTCGTGATGGGATAGTACACAATTCCAGTAGGACACGATTCTCCCCCAGTTAAAGGCGAAAACCTGTCGTACGGTTATCATACTCCGTCTGTACACATGAACCGAGGGGAGGGGGGCACATTGGCACTACCCCTCAGTGGCTCCCAAACACATTTTAATTGCTAGTAGTGTAATTTTCAATAAGCGCCACATATATGATGCTCTAAGAAATGTAGTTTTTATATGTTAATTCAAATTATATTTTCTTGCTTAGAGTCTAATTTGTCATTAAGTCTATGTCTTCTTCAAGCCAACGTAAATGTTATGCTCAAAACAGGACTCGAGCCCACGCTCAAAAATGGCGTATGCTGACACGTACAGAATACAGGCCTCTATAAATCTTCTACCAGTAAATTGCACACTTAAATGAGTACCTCAACACAAGGAACTAGATTCAATCCCAAGATCCAATCCCGCTCTACATGTCGAGCTTCCTGAATTTGCACCCCAAAAATTACAGTAGTTTCTGGTTGAACATCCCTCATATCCGTTCGTGTGTACATTGGGAAAAACACTTGCCAGTTTCTACCCTTTCTATTCAAGTTCTAACCTTGAAATAAATTGCAAAATAAAATTAACATTATATTCATGTACAAAAGTACTTATTTAAGTGTAAACAGATGAAATAAAATAAACGGACTTATTAAAAGTATGGCAAAGTGTTTATTATTTCTTCGTTGTGTTCTCATATTACGCAGACCTCATCCTTCACTTCCATAATGCGTGTTTAATAGTTTTTAAGGTAGGGAAGGGACACGTGCCATTCCCTTGAAATTCGCGCCTGCGTATGTGGTTACGTTTTAAACTATTAAAATATATCATTTAACGTTGTGAAAGCATAAGACTCGGCCATATAATTAATATGATGTGTTTTACATTATTTAACGCCTTATAGTTGACAGAGATGACGTGTGTCCTTATGTCGACATAAACGATAAAAAAAATTAACACACACTCCTCAATGAATTAACAGAAATCGAAAATAACATCGCTATCCGAAGATCGGCTAGAGTAAGATATATTTTAATTTTCCTTAATTTTCTTTCCCTGCCAGGAAACTCAGACGACATCTCATATACTAAGCTAACTTAAACTAAATAAAAAAAATTGTACACCCATTCGCGATTTATTCGGGATTTGAACCCTCAATAGTGTGTTTTTAATTCACCGTTTGCAACATCAGCCACAGAGGATGTCTCATGCGATACCGTAATTATTTTCACATTGTTCAGTCAGCAAGGTTTAAAATAAACAGTATCTTAGGAAATGTCAAAACCTAGTGAGCTGTACCCACTAGAGCAGAGGTCATTCGTTAACCAGCTGTTGATGCAGCCAGAGCACTGCATCCTGTTCAAATGGACCACGCGGAATGATGCCAACTGGCTCATACTCATGTAGGGAATGTTGGATGTACGGGGGTGCAATGAAAATATGATACGAACTTCTAAATTTGACACTTAGCCTTGTAATGAACTATAAAGCGAAATTATAGCTGCTCTTTGGATTGTGAAACAATGTCTTCTGGTTCCTCCACAGCAAATTTTGTCGGTAGTAAGATCAATTTTGCTGTACGGCAGGCGCGTTCTCTGTTGTCATGCCGAATACGAAGCTGACGTCACAAGATATGTGTCAAAGGAACAGCTCCCTCTCCCCAGGCATAGAATAGATAAGTACACAGAACTGAAGTGACTCGTGGAGGTTCCTTTGTTGTGGCTTACCCATTCGCTGCTTAGCTGCGCGAGTGTCTGAAAGCGGCACTTGTGGCTGATTGGCTCTTGCCTGATGCAACCGCTGGGCTACTATTAAGTTACCGTGGGCTTATGGCAAACGGGGTTGCGCCATGTTGTTGGACAACGATGCTATTTTGCTGGCGTGCGCTGCTGGAGCTCGCGGTACAAACTGGTTTTTTTACTTCTGTATTCTTAAGTATTCCGTACCTCAGGTAAGCTTCGCTGCTGGGAATACCATGGAAAAAAAGAGGATTGGTGGATGGTGGGTGCATGCTCTCGGTGAAGAGACGCAGAGGTGAACAAGGGCTATGATTCTCGTTCACTTTCCCGCGTATAGGGAGGCGAATAATTGTAGTTTGTGGAAACAATAAGCGGGGAGGAAGTTGCAATGACACGTAGTGTAGTGGTCACCTTAGAGTGAATGTGTGGGTAGAGCAATATCGCTGGCTTCGCAAAATTAGTCTCCGTGTGCCATCATTAAGCGGATTTTCTGTCAACACGACTATCAAAAACGACGTGGATAGGATTTCAAGTTAAAACACAGCTTAGTAAACAAGAGCTTTTAGGTATTTGCATGCTCCTTATAACCAATTTGTAATGCAGTTTGATTAAATTCAAATTAGTAAAAGTGATTTATTCACATAGAAGGGATTTTCTTTTAAAAATTAAAATGTAGCAAACACTTTGATCACTGTTGACCATGTGAATTTGATGACAGTTGTGTTGGTTCGGGTTAAGTCAATGTTGGGTACGTGAGCCGAAGATTGTCTACCTCATCTCTCGTCTATAGTGGTCACCTGCCTATCAGAATATTGTAAACACCGCTAAGTCCCATAGACTAAAGATGAGGTAGACCAACTTCAGTCCTCTGAGCATGTCATCAACATTGACTCGCCCATCGTTAATGGAAACGTCAAAGTCGCACGGTCAACAGTGATGGACGTGTTTGTTTACAGACCCGAAATTTTATATGGGTGAAATACTTCTCCTAACTTGGCTGTATTGTAGTTGCATAGAAACTACATAAGTTAGAGGAAGCATGTAGACATCTCAAAGCAGTTAATTACATAAACAGTGTTCCGACCTCAAATCCTATCCACGTTGGTTTTTTCTTCTAACAATGGTGTTTTGAGAAAAGCAGTCCAGTTTTGGAAGACCCCCCCCCCTTTTTTAAGNCGTCTTCCAACACTGGGCTGCTTTTCTCAAAACGTAGCGGGAGGTGGGAGGCGGCTGACCTTGACGACGTCGTGTATGAGCGACATGCGGAAGTTCCAGTCGAGCTTCAGCTCCTCGTTCTCCAGCACGTCCTTGAGGCTGCCCTTGGGGCTGTACTCGGTGAGGATGAGCACCACCGGCCACTCGATGCATGCGCCCACGAACCGCACCGTGTTCTCGTGCGTCACGTCCCTCACCTGCCAACACGCAACGCCCACCACATCTAACCACTTACAGATCAGCGGCATCTTCACACGTTTTGAATCTGACTTTTGAAAAATCACCCCATATATGACATGTTTTTTTTTTTATATACTAAAGATGTCATGTATCACAAACGTTTTATAAGAGTTGTTATAAGAGGCGATATGTTTCAAGACCTGTTTTCAGGAATATTGGTTCTTTCGATTGAGATGTTATGAAGGATGACAATGTATTTGTAAAGCAAGTGACTACTGCAGAAGAGAGTTTCGTTCTTCTTAGCTTTATGTTCAGATTTGTGTTACAAGGAATGACAGCCAACAATGGATCCGGTATTTTGGAGTTTTGTTTCTTCAGACATCCCCACAACAGCTTGAATTCGGTTGTTCAATTTAACTTATATATATGTTATTTATAAATTGTTATATTTCGTTTATAAGTCAAACGTATAAGAACAGAGCAGATAAGTAGGTGTACTGTTAATACCTAGTAAGAAATAGTTCCTATGCAAAATATTACTAAACTTAGTGCGCACGAATGCGGTGCGTTATCCCTTTAGTGTAATTTTCTAAACTTGGTTAAGCTTTGTCTGCATAAGGCATAGCCTGAAAGTATAACTTTAGCAGGCCTTCAGAAAAATTTTAAGTAACCATGGATGGACTATAGACTGAGGTATACTGTCTGCGCGTGTCCCCAACTTTCGTCCAACTACTGACAAAACAACTGCCAAGTTCACGTGTTTCGATAGTAACGTGCCGTTTGTTTATACTTGGTTCCTTAACAAACCGGCGCTTTTACGGCAAAGAAGCGTAAATAGATTTTATCGTGTTTGCGGTACAACTAAATTCAACAACAGTGCACTAACATATTTAAAGCAAACATCTATATAGTCTTAACAAGAACTACGTGATTTTCGACAGTTCTGCCGGATTTTTTTTGGACACAAATGGTTACAGCGCAGATTACACGCGCACTCTACTCTTTGTCTCCTCTACTTTCACACCCTGAAACTAGATAATCCTCGAAGTGGTGTTTTATCTCTTTTTTAATGACTATATTCTGCCTATTTTATAAAACTAACATATCATAATTTACAGGCTATTAATTCCAATAAGTGTGTTATAAATGATGAGAAGTTAATGCATATAGAAACTTCATTAGAAAATACATGTACTACTTGTAACATGAAGTGATTTCACTCTCGAAAATGGGGAAATAACCGGCATATTAGAAACTATTACAGATGAAACACAACAAAATCAGGCAATGTATCAGCAAATGAAGATAATTAATGTCTGAAAAAGTTGTCGTAAATAACATCCCCAGTCAGATCCAGAATAGATTTCTACTCTCACGTTGCGGTAAGTGTTGCAGTATTTGCTGCAATTACGAGACGGATTTCTAATCACCATGTCTAAGTGTACAGATAAGGTAACCTTGCTGTAAAAAACACTATCCTACTTTACTTCGTTTGCGAGCAAACAACCACCTCAAATAGTTTAGATGTACACTGAGAAAAAGGTCTTGTTGAATCAAATACAGTTTGTTGGCGCAACCAATTTTATTGTTTGTATAAAAGCAATAAAAAATTTTGTGGTCGAAAGCAAATTGTTTTGTTGTACTAATTTGGTTGTCCAAACAAACAAAGATTTCGGTCGTGCAACTTAAGATTTGCTTGGCTGTATGTAAATTAAAGAGTTTCGGTTAGTACAGAAGAATTTGGAAGCCCAAATAAGATTCGAAACTAGATCTCCTTTGCCCGAGCGCTGTCTTAGCAATCTCAGATCAAATTACTACTTTTGACATATGTTTGTTTTTAAATATACACATTTAGAATATTAGACAACGCACGCAAGTAAATATTTCAAGTTAAACAGCTTTATTTTTTAGTTTCGTATCGAAATTCTTTTATTACGATGTTTACGTTATTGTTAAGCATCAATAAATGCACAACAAAACGTTGTTGCTATCCTAATTATCGCAAAAAAAAAAAACAGACAAACTCTCTAACTGTATTATCGAACGAATCAATCAAATGAGTGGCTAAACACATATATGCAGTTGATTCAATTAAATATATTGTTGACAATATAATTTATATTAGCCCAACACAAATTTTTTATTTTTTTTTTAATTCAAGCGTGTATTTCCTTAGATGAACAAAATCAATTTTGTTGTTTTTCATTTTATGTTCACTCAACAAAATTTATTGTTGGGGCAACTAAATATATTTTAGTCCTATACAAACAAATATTTGGTTTGCTTTACTCTCGGTGTAGGGAAACTGAGACACGTTGTGCGGTGAACGTGTTGCTAGCTAAACTACCAGAGAGACATATAGCTGCGAGCGGAAATGTGCGTGCGCGTGGTGAGAAAGAAGCCGGCAGAAGATATGACGTGGCCCGCACTCAGTATTGTACACTGCGCTGTTACGCGGTCAACATGGACAAGTANGCGATATATATATATATATATATATATCTGCGAGCGGAAATGTTTGTGCGCGTGGTGAGAAAGAATCCGGCAGAAGATATGACGTGGCCCGCACTCAGTATTGTACGCTGCGCTGTTACGCGGTCAACATGGACAAGTACACGCTTACAGAGCTTACAGACAAGAAGCTAGTTGCCTTGGCAGGTTAGCTGCACTGTTGTACTATCAGCAAAGGTGCTCTACCAGACGAGACCGAACACACGCCATTATCTAGGAGAGTGGATGGCGCTTGCGGGGGAACGGGACTGTCCTGCCAAACTACGGAGGCTGTAGTGCGCAGAGAAAAAAGCACACACCAAGATCTGAGGAAAATCTACTTGCCTAGTGGAAAAAAACATGCCGTACACGGTAAACTGAGCACTTTTGAAAGCCCTGCTTAAAATCTACTTCCATACACATTGCGTATTCTTCCATCATATGTAGCATTAACNATGCCGTACACGGTAAACTGAGCACTTTTGAAAGCCCTGCTTAAAATCTACTTCCATACACATTGCGTATTCTTCCATCATATGTAGCATTAACAATGCCATGAGCATGATAACTGCATTCATGTAAAACTATTATGAAAGTAAACAGTTTGCAAATCTGCTGAGTCTTACACATAGTTGCATTAGAAGAAAACAGAATGCGAGATAAACAATTTTAGTTTCAACAAATGTTTACCTAACACTTCAACTTAAAGACGTGTTACCTCCGTCGTTACCAACTGTACTGGACGCATGCCAGTCAGTTCTCCCGTTAAAATATACGCAGGTAGGGACAGTGGCATTTTTTAAAGGTTGATTTAAAAAGTGCTCTTCTTATCGTGAACAGACTTTACAAGCGTCCGCGNAGGGACAGTGGCATTTTTTAAAGGTTGATTTAAAAAGTGCTCTTCTTATCGTGAACAGACTTTACAAGCGTCCGCGTCATTGCTCACGATGTTGGTTCCGTCGCACAGTCCTGTGCGGTGTGCATTGAGCGAGCAGCTACTTACTACACCTGTACCCAACAGTAAATAACTACCCAGAAACTACATGGCATAGCGGTTCCAATGATGTGGACCTGCCCATTCTCTCGCAACGGGCCTTGCGTTTAATTGGCTACTGCGTGCTGTAATAGGTTCCCCATTAGCCGGCTACCGGTTGGCGTGTAGGATACCAGGCGCTGATTGGCGAACGGCGTTCCAGAATTCCGCCGGCCTGAAACGTCACTTTACTGGCATGCGCGTTCCGGGTCTGCTGTACGAGCGGATATATTTCACCTCTGGATTATGAAGTACTTTGTGACTGTACTACAGTATGAACGTCTACGGGGGGAGGGGGGGTCCCCGAGAATTTCTATTTCTGTGCCTTGGTTGTGTAGTAAACAGCTCGTGATCTTGAGTTTCTCGAATCTGCGCTCTTTACAGATGAAACACGTTTCACTCGTGACTGCGAGTACAGCAGCCAGAAGAAGCACGCGTGAGCTGATGAAAACCCAAATGTCACGATAATAACATCATACCAAAAGCGTTTCTCGGTGAACATGTGGACAGGCGTAGTTAGATGATTATTTGGTAGGACAATACCTTTTTATAGGAGCGCGGCTTGATGGTTAAGTGGAATATTTTATTTCGAATAGAAAACAAACGTTTTATTTTCCTTTGCTCGTTAAAAAATTACATATTAACTGTATGTAATAATGAATTGTATTTTAATTTTGGATTTGATATATATGTAATGTTGATTTATATGATTGACCAATCCTCTGCAGTAAGTAGCCTACTGACAGTATAAGGACGATGGAACAGAAATTGCTTGAGCCGTTGGAGGACGTGTTACTTCTGGTACGCGGACGCACGTGACGTCAGCACGATGGGGCGCCACCCCACGACGCTGGTGTCATGCGTGGCTACCTCAATCAGCACTTCACGCAAAGGTGGGGCAGTAAGATGGAAGCGTTTCACATGGCCGTCTCACTCCCAAGCGNCGCTGGTGTCATGCGTGGCTACCTCAATCAGCACTTCACGCAAAGGTGGGGCAGTAAGATGGAAGCGTTTCACATGGCCGTCTCACTCCCAAGCGACGCCGCTCGAGTTCACGTCTCGGCGTCGCTCCGAGACGCCAGTCGAGGCAATAGAGAACCTCGTGGCAAGGATTCCAGCTGCTTGCGGTACGATCTGGACCGATCCTGTCTTGCTTCAGAGCGTGCGAGGTTACGGCGACGCACGCGTCCATGTAGGCGAACGTCGTTTCGAGCCCCCGTCGTCAAGTATCTTTGAAAACGTAACACCTATTTATGGTTCCTGATGTGATGAACAATCGGAAATAAAACACAAATAACCTCGAGTAAACCAAACTACGTTCAGGCACACGAGCCTCTCAGTTTGTCTGATTCCGAAGTACTGCACGACCACCCTTAAATGTGCAGGCTGTTTTCTCGNAGGCACACGAGCCTCTCAGTTTGTCTGATTCCGAAGTACTGCACGACCACCCTTAAATGTGCAGGCTGTTTTCTCGCAAACGCAGCAGTTTGGGCGTTAAGGTAAGGCGACATATTCATGTTTATATTGCACATTATGACTAATAGTCCGTTTTGTAATTGTAACAAATATCAGAGCTAAACATTTACTTTGACGAGAAACTAACTTCTATTTTGCGTCTGATTGGGGTTATAATTTACAATTACCATTTCAGAGGTTCATGACCTTCGTTCACTGATACATTGTGTGAATTTTTTAAATTCCAACTGTAATATTTTCCGATATTTTTTAACAAAATGCTTTTATTTCTCCATTAACTAGCGTGAGTTATACCCGTAACAACTAGTTGACCACAAGACGTACATGATTTTCTACTTAATTTTTCACATGGCATCACCTTTCAACCTTAGCAACACTCTTACAAGAACATGATGTATGTGTGTGTCGTTTTTTAGAATCTTAGATTACAGTAGTGCTTAAGTCGCCCAGAGGCCAGTGCCATTGAGGGCTCTGAATGTCAATTTCTGTTTTTCTTGTATAAAAATCGTTCTACTGTTTTCCAAAATCGGNCCAGAGGCCAGTGCCATTGAGGGCTCTGAATGTCAATTTCTGTTTTTCTTGTATAAAAATCGTTCTACTGTTTTCCAAAATCGGATCGGAAAAGTGAGAGTTGCTTCGGCACGTAAGCTGGCAGGAAATTTCACATGTTCCGAGAGTTGTGTGTTATGCAAGTTTATCAGCCAGCGATGGGATGGTAACGCCTGTCGCACATATTGATTTACTTGTTTAGAATTAAGGAATTATATGAACAATGTTTTTAAAAATATACGCCATGAATTAGTTCGTGACCTGATGCAGAGAAACGAACACGGGCAAATATGGCGTCGTGGCCAGACAGAAGGTGGCCACTTCGAATATTCCAAAGCGCATGCGCAGAATATAACGGATGTAGTTTTGCAGTCACAGAAAAATTGTATTACTTTGAACGAAATTAATGCTATTTCTGTCAACTAACTGTTTTGGTGGTAGCCAATAAATAAATGTTTAATAAAATAATATGTCAGTGAGCACTAAATACCGTTGGTACTTGTCAATCTACGTGTTATTGGACACCACAGTCTGTTTCATANTAATATGTCAGTGAGCACTAAATACCGTTGGTACTTGTCAATCTACGTGTTATTGGACACCACAGTCTGTTTCATAGCAGCAACTAAATTTCGCCTTGTAACGCATCAACTAAACAGATTTCGTAGTCACTAACAAATATTTTCTTTTAATGCAGTTATCAGCGACTCACTAAAAATTATTTTTGCCAACGTTTCACAAAAACCACTTCATATATTTGGACGTACAGAACACTGTACGACGAAGTACATCCTATTACTTCACATTTTACAATCAGTATCGAATTAGTACTGCAGCTCAAGCCGTGAGAGGAAATAAATAATAGTATAATAAAAGCGAAGATCGTAACAATTAATTTGAAAATGAAATAACAATAAACAACACTGTTTACGTAAACAGTCGAACGAGACTTGAAACCGGAAGTGCCACGTGTTAAAGCAACGCTTAAATATTCTGACCTACGATCGAACTACGGTTGAAGAATAACAGATGTGAAACAAGTGTTACTAAATTGCGAAAGAACAATAGTGTACGACGAGATTTTATCACAATGATTTTCACGTGGTGTCAACCGGGGACGCGAATCAGTTTGCACGAGGATACACATAGAGCGTCTCGTCGGTGGGCCACATTCCAGACTGCAACTGCCTTGTAAGCGACGCTGCTTTAAGTTCAACAATAGTGAGCGGTTCATAAACCACTACATCTTCAAGGGCAGCTTCTATCATTCTGAGTTAAGCAGAAAGATCGCAAATCAAAGGGCGAGCAAAGTGTTTGGCACTGTATAAATGTATTCTGTTACTAGAATAGCAATAAACGAAAGGGGAAAAAAATATAAAATTATTACAGTAACATCATTACATCAAGCTGATACTGACCTGCTTAATCTCCCAAAGTAGTTTCTTGTTTAAGTCAACTTTCTTCTTTATGTGCACTTTCTTGATTGCCACCCGTGAACCCTGCAGAAAAACAAGTCAATATGTGTTCTTGATTATTTATATTACACACTACTTCAATACTTATGAATAAAAAGATGTAAGTTTTGTTGCGTTTAGGAAACAGTATATTTGGCGTGTGTCAGAATTAGTACCGTGCGCGCACTTTGCGTTCAATTTGTAGCTTTGTTTTCGTTAGCAGTGGGTGCAGCTAGACACATATTCTTAGTGAACATATGACACAAATTTTAATACTTATGCAGAAGTTGCGAGTGTTTTTTCGATAATAATTACTCTATTTTACAGGTTATTTACAAAAATCACTGACAAACTTTGCCAAGTGATTCCTCGCGTAGATATAGATGAAAGGTGTGTACATAGCATTTAGCATAACTCGTTTCCTAAGGGTGGTACACACCCGTAACGGTGGAGATGAGAGACAGGTTTATCTCGTAGATGTCGTTCGGGCCGCTCGTGGTGGTCACATTGAACATTAATGAATGCATGGTAAACCAACTTTACGGTTCCGCAGTTCATTTTATTGGTCAACCAAGATCGTAGGTTGTTTGGTTTTGATATTGTAGACCTTCAAAGTTGGGGTACTCTTTTATACTCATCCTGTATTTTCTGACCTACAATTATTTCTAAAATTAAATGCTTTTATTTAAAAATATTTTCCAAAGCATATAAAACAGTATTGCATAACAGGGGAAAATTTCGAGTAGAAATAACACAGAAAGCNTAATATGTCAGTGAGCACTAAATACCGTTGGTACTTGTCAATCTACGTGTTATTGGACACCACAGTCTGTTTCATACCAGCAACTAAATTTCACCTTGGAACGCATCAACTAAACAGATTTCGTAGTCACTAACCAATATTTTCTTTTAGTGCAGTTATCAGCGACTCACTAAAAATTATTTTTGCCAACGTTTCACAAAAACCACTTCATATATTTGGACGTACAGAACACTGTACGACGAAGTACATCCTATTACTTCACATTTTACAATCAGTATCGAATTAGTACTGCAGCTCAAGCCGTGAGAGGAAATAAATAATAGTATAATAAAAGCGAAGATCGTAACAATTAATTTGAAAATGAAATAACAATAAACAACACTGTTTACGTAAACAGTCGAACGAGACTTGAAACCGGAAGTGCCACGTGTTAAAGCAACGCTTAAATATTCTGACCTACGATCGAACTACGGTTGAAGAATAACAGATGTGAAACAAGTGTTACTAAATTGCGAAAGAAGAATAGTGTACGACGAGATTTTATCACAATGATTTTCACGTGGTGTCAACCGGGGACGCGAATCAGTTTGCACGAGGATACACATAGAGCGTCTCGTCGGTGGGCCACATTCCAGACTGCAACTGCCTTGTAAGCGACGCTGCTTTAAGTTCAACAATAGTGAGCGGTTCATAAACCGCTGCATCTTCAAGGGCAGCTTCTATCATTCTGACTTAAGCAGAATGATCGCAAATCAAAGGGCGAGCAAAGTGTTTGATACTGTAGAAATGTATTCTGTTAATAAAATAGCAAGTAAAGAAAGTGAAAAGAAAAAAAAATTATTACAGTAACATCATTACATCAAGCTGATACTGACCTGCTTAATCTCCCAAAGTAGTTTCTTGTTTAAGTCAACTTTCTTCTTTATGTGCACTTTCTTGATTGCCACCCGTGAACCCTGCAGAAAAACAAGTCAATATGTGTTCTTGATTATTTTTATTACACACTACTTCAATACTTATGAATAAAAAGATGTAAGTTTTGTTGCGTTTAGGAAACAGTATATTTGGCGTGTGTCAGAATTAGTACCGTGCGCGCACTTTGCGTTCAATTTGTAGCTTTGTTTTCGTTAGCAGTGGGTGCAGCTAGACACATATTCTTAGTGAACATATGACACAAATTTTAATACTTATGCAGAAGTTGCGAGTGTTTTTTCGATAATAATTACTCTATTTTACAGGTTATTTACAAAAATCACTGACAAACTTTGCCAAGTGATTCCTCGCGTAGATATAGATGAAAGGTGTGTACATAGCATTTAGCATAACTCGTTTCCTAAGGGTGGTACACACCCGTAACGGTGGAGATGAGAGACAGGTTTATCTCGTAGATGTCGTTCGGGCCGCTCGTGGTGGTCACATTGAACATTAATGAATGCATGGTAAACCAACTTTACGGTTCCGCAGTTCATTTTATTGGTCAACCAAGATCGTAGGTTGTTTGGTTTTGATATTGTAGACCTTCAAAGTTGGGGTACTCTTTTATACTCATCCTGTATTTACTGACCTAAAATTATTTATAAAATTAAATGCTTTTATTGAAAAATATTTTCCAAAGCATATAAAACAGTATTGCATAACAGGGGAAAATTTCGAGTAGAAATAACACAGAAAGCATTCATACAATGCAGCGAGACGAAGTTTCTTATCTGAATTTCGAGGTCTTTACCATCGTTTTTCACACCCAAGTATAAAGGCCGGATTGGACACTATATTATATAACAGAAGTTTCTGTGGAAGTTTTCATTCTCATCGGCTGGCTTTTCAGTAACCTAAAATGAGATCACGCATAACCATCTTAACGTAACTTCATCATAACGTTGTGGTATTACGCCTCACCGCATGTTTGTTGTAAAGACGCTGCTGTTAAAACAACAAGAATTATTTTCTTACTTTACTATGTTACGCGAACACCATATCGACTGTGAACGGGGCCCAAAAGCAGTCGTCAGTAGTGTTTTGCTCTTTACAGTACTAGGTTGTTTCCTAGCTTAGACATTTGGCAATAAAACGTAGTTCTGCATCTGACGTCACAATATGCTTTTAANGGTTGTTTCCTAGCTTAGACATTTGGCAATAAAACGTAGTTCTGCATCTGACGTCACAATATGCTTTTAATGGGTGCCTCGCAGATAGCTCGTGGGTGGTCACCATATCTCCAGTATTTTTTTTTTGCTGTTTTTATAATAACTATTATAATAATAACAGTAATAAAACTTGTTAATTTTTTTTAGTGAAGTAAACGCTTACCACCTCCTCTTGCAATTTACCGTATTATTATGAAAATAAATTTTCAGGATAATAAATTAAAAATTAAATATTACATGGACACGATATGTTTGCTACAATTTATGTTTAAATACAGGCTTAGTTCTACCACAAGTAGGTTGAACTAGATAATAAATTTATGTAATTTAACAGAATTTCAAATACGGTAAATAATTGAATAATTCGGAGAATATTTGACAATATCGTAGANAATTTATGTAATTTAACAGAATTTCAAATACGGTAAATAATTGAATAATTCGGAGAATATTTGACAATATCGTAGAATGTGTATTTTAACGTCTTGACAGAGAAATTAAAATCTAACGGGGTCAGGTTTCGGTGTTAACACCTGCAGTTATTTTGATAGAGGTAGACAAAAAGAGAGAGAGAGAGAAAGCTGATGTGAGATGTTTTTGCTGTCGCACCAACAGCGAGCTCTTGAGAGCCAGTGAGGNAATTTATGTAATTTAACAGAATTTCAAATACGGTAAATAATTGAATAATTCGGAGAATATTTGACAATATCGTAGAGTGTGTATTTTAACGTCTTGACAGAGAAATTAAAATCTAACGGGGTCAGGTTTCGGTGTTAACACCTGCAGTTATTTTGAGAGAGGTAGACAAAAAGAGAGAGAGAGAGAGAAAGCTGATGTGAGATGTTTTTGCTGTCGCACCAACAGCGAGCTCTTGAGAGCCAGTGAGGNGAGAGAGAGAGAGAGAAAGCTGATGTGAGATGTTTTTGCTGTCGCACCAACAGCGAGCTCTTGAGAGCCAGTGAGGGTGAATTAAAGTGAAGATGGAACGACGGCGGAACGCAAGAGTGGAGAAACGGGAGTGCCCGGAGAAAACTCGCCGGACAATGCTACGTTCCTCACATCCAGGAATCGAACCCAGTTCGTCTTCGTGGGAGACGAGTAGTCTGGCCACCACATCATCGCTACCCCGTGTACAGTCGTGAGCAAGCACAAGCACGCCTTGAAACAGTTCAGCAGACGTACTGCGTTGACATTCAAGCGGCCTTTCCACTGGCGCGTGTTTGTGCAAGCTAGGTGACGTCACGTTCACGGGGGTACTCCAGCTGTTTCCACTGTCCGTGCCTTGCCTCTCCGAACACTGATTGCTGGGTCGGCCTCTTTGATATCACGCGAGTGGGCGAGAAGAATCGCCCTAAGACGAATCGCCCGAACATGCCTGACATTCACCATGCAAATGGTTTTCCACAGCCCGCTGTCTGACAGACACTCGCAACTGTGACGTCAGGTATGTCGTGCTCGCCAAACACAAGTCAGGGGAAAGTCCTCTTCAGGAGGCCGGTACCCACTTTGTAAATGCCGACGGTGGTGAAGACCTGGGCGGGTGCGAAGGAGCCACAGGACGTCATTGATCCGCGACCTCTGTGCAGCTTCTCCAGCCCCGGCTCGAAGACCTGCTGCAACAACAACGTTTAATGGGGAAGAAAGAGAATGCACATACTTCATACTGAACATCCGAAAATCTACAATCACTGAATACACCATAAGAGTACTGGAGGGAAAAAAATTTAGGTGAAGATGTTACTGATTAATTTTCCTCTTACGAGAATTGCACGTTCTTGCAGCACTAAATGGTGATGTACATACAATTATTTTGGACACCCAATTTTCGGGAAAAGTTTTCCTGCCCAATTGCATTTCGAAGCAATCATCTCGGAAATTCTTTCGCCTTTGAATGGTTTTGACTGGTACGCGTCTTACGTGCCAGTCCGCTGATCACGGACCGGACAGATACCGGAGTAGCCCAATTCTCATTGGCCAAGTCATTACCACAGTATGTTCTCACAAAGACGCGTATAAATGACTAAAGGGTGACTGCGGTGTTATCGTACGTCAGTTTGCTTTCGGAGGCCAAAGAGAATAGACGTGACTTCAAGCGCGCTCGCTATGCGCACACGGTGACCTAGGTACGCGTATCGAATGTCTGGTCGCCTTTACGAGCAAGGTCCTGAACTGACGTGCAGCCTTTCTCTCGTCGACTCGCCTCGATAAGACGTTCAGTACGTCAATGTCATGTGCTGTCAGGTAAAAAGCCTGTGCCTTCGCGTAGGCGAGCGGCTTGCTTCCAGTCGACGAAGTAGGGGACGAGGACTGCTGACGACGTCGCCAGTGACTTGTTAGCCGTGCCAGCTGTGCTGCTGGCCTGGAAACACCGGCTAGCATTGAGAACGGCCAACGTACCAGCACAGAATAGTGAAGAGTACAGAAGCGAAACACCAAACAGCGCTATTAACAGAAGTAGTAGTGTCACTCGTGGGCCCAGGGCCCCTGTCCTTTTGTGGTTAAAGGCCACTGTTCGTACGAAGTGTGTGCCGATAGTGCAAGCTGTTAATTTGTCTTAACATTCCCTTTGTTAGTTATGTGTATTTGTGTGTTTATTTACCATAAGTACACTAAAGAACAAAGTTTAATAAAGAGAATGCTAATTACATTATCCCAAAATTGTATCAATTAAAATTACGCTTGCGCAGAGCTTTACAGGGGAATTTCCAATTAAAACAATATGCAAGAGGCATGGGGCGCCGTTTGAAGGGCGGCATCAAAATGTTTAGAGATGATTAAAAATAGAAACCAACCTTTGCCCAGGTGACAAAAANTCAATGATATCTTGTGTGTGCTAATTGCCAGAAGAATAAAAAGGGGCATACGCATCGAATGGATTCTAAAAAGTGTCCGCATTATGAAAAGGCTTTCGCAATGGAACTAGAAAGGACTGAGCATGGAGATTAATTGCAGTCTTACAGAAAATCAGAATAGGGGGAAAAAATGAACCTACAAAAAATTGCTGTTGCAACATCACACATAGTGGTCATCGCCAATAAAAGAGAAATTGACCCTATTCTAATGTAAGAACCAAACATATTAAAAGGAAAAATTATTGGATTATTTGGAAATGTATCTCGTCCAGAAACAATCAAATGTCAGGAATATGGTTTTGAACACAATATCTGAACAGTATGTAAATGGATAAATTTATGTTACATCATCATGCCTGTATAATGATNTATGGTTTTGAACACAATATCTGAACAGTATGTAAATGGATAAATTTATGTTACATCATCATGCCTGTATAATGATCAGCCAGAAACAATAAGTTATACTATTCGAGATCACCGACTAGATGTGTTTGATTTGAATATTGTTCCAGCCCCAGNTAGCCAGAAACAATAAGTTATACTATTCGAGATCACCGACTAGATGTGTTTGATTTGAATATTGTTCCAGCCCCAGAAGAATTGCCAGTACTAAAACACTACATCCATCGGGGTACAGACTGGAAGAGGTTCGATGAAGTACTGTTAGAGAATATCCAAAAGTACCGTGATGAATACTCAGAAGATCTGCACACCTAAGTTGAACAAGTTACAATGTTGATTCAGGACACCCGTAGTGCTACCTTAAGAACATCTAAACCTGGAGTCGCTTTAAACAAATGGTGGAACTGAAAATTATAAGAAATGAGGAAAAGAGTCAGAAAAATTTCAAGGCTTATGAAGAGCAGTAGAACATCTGTACTGGGATTTAAATTGGTAAATGAATACCATCAACAAATAAATACTGATTCAAGACTTCTAAAGGAGAATAAGAAAGAGCAACAGAGAAACTTCGTGTCGAAAAAGAGAAATGCAGATTCTCGGGGGCTAGTGTACAAACTTCTTGCAAACTAGTGAAAACGAAATCAGTACAAGAAAAGCATAACAAGACAAGGGAGAATAATAATTGATGGTCAAGAGAATGCACAAGAGTTAGTTACATCTCTCCTGCAAGATTATAGCTTGGACGGAGAACTACAGGATCATGAANTCAAGAGAATGCACAAGAGTTAGTTACATCTCTCCTGCAAGATTATAGCTTGGACGGAGAACTACAGGATCATGAAGAGGAGCGATGCTGTATGGATGAGTTACAAGATAATCAACCAATAACTGGATACACCATGAAAGTGTTGTATAGAATCGTGAAAAAATGAAGAATAAAAAGGCACCTTTATATGTTGCAATGCCTCCAGTGTCTATATAGAGAAATTAATGTCAAAGGGGTGCCTACAGGGATCAGTCCTTGGACCATTCTTGTGGAATACACTCTTTGACACACTGCTTCGAATAAATCTTCCAGAAGGATGTGAAATATTTGGGTATGCAGATGATGCACTCATTGTAATCCCAGCATGGAACAGAAGAGAACTTCAGGAAGAAACAGAGAAATCTTAAGGGAGGTAGAGGATTGTAGAAGCATGGTAAAACTTGATGTTTTATTAGAGAAGACTAATGAACTTATTATGAAAGGGAGTTTGCAGATATCCCCAATCATAAAATTTAATAGAAGACCTGTTAAATTGAAAAAGAAAGTCAAGTGCATATCTTAGAGTAATACTTGATAGTAAGCTTCGATTTCAAGACCACATTGCATACCTCATGGATAAAGCAGTGAGTCTATTCACCAAGATCAGAGTAGTGTTTACAGCATCTTGGGACCTTGGCTTCAAGACAATAACTGCACTCTACAAAGTTGCATTCTTAGTACCTTCATTATGGAGTATCTGTATATTATCCCAATGCCAGATTGGTACATACAAAGAAACTATTGCTGTAATCCCAAAGAGTGGGCTAACTAGCAATAACAAAGACATTTATAAGGAAATATACCAAGGCTCTGGAAGTAATTGCAATGGACAATTCCACTGGATATCTTAGCAGAAGAAAGAGGGTCGCTGCTTGGAGAAACGAGTGGCAGGTCCGAGTCTTTGGCAAGCAAGGAGGAGAAGAGTGAAGCATTCCTAGAGATCTGGCAGGAGAGATGGGATAGGTCGGAGAAGGCGAGGGTGATTTACAGAATNATTATGGAGTATCTGTATATTATCCCAATGCCAGATTGGTACATACAAAGAAACTATTGCTGTAATCCCAAAGAGTATGCTAACTAGCAATAACAAAGACATTTATAAGGAAATATACCAAGGCTCTGGAAGTAATTGCAATGGACAATTCCACTGGATATCTTAGCAGAAGAAAGAGGGTCGCTGCTTGAAGAAACGAGTGGCAGGTCCGAGTCTTTGGCAAGCAAGGAGGTGAAGAGTGAAGCATTCCTAGAGATCTGGCAGGAGAGATGGGATAGGTCGGAGAAGGCGAGGGTGATTTACAGAATNTGAAGAGTGAAGCATTCCTAGAGATCTGGCAGGAGAGATGGGATAGGTCGGAGAAGGCGAGGGTGATTTACAGAATATTTCAAGATATTAAGGAAAGATATCGGCACCATTTGATTACAACTAAGTATAATCTTAGTCAGATAATAATAGAATAGAATAGATATGAAAACTTCACAGCCAAGTTACATGGATTTAACTTTAACTCTTCTCTTTCTCGGATCTGTAGAGTTGAAGATACTGTCCAGCAGGTGACTCTGGAATACCAAAATATTGTAAACTTCAAATAGAAGAAGAGCTAAACATAAGTGGTATTATTTCTCATATACATACAGCAAGTTATTTTGGAGAATTCGGAAAGAAAGTTATCAAGAGAATAGAGGAATAATGTGTGGTTATTGATGAATCTTCCAGAAGAGGAAACATAAATCTACATAAGGTATCTTACCCTTGGAATTGAGAGTGTATGTAAAACTGCCATGGAAACCCAAACCTTGGGAGCAGAGCCACTACCCGCATTTAACATTAAGTAAAACCGCTATATTAATATTGCAGTGGGAGCAGACCCACTACAAAAGTCACAGGAAACTTTAAAAGGATTTATCAGCAGGCAATTATCAGTTGGGGGTCCTTGCTGCTCACTCTGATGAACTGAAGATAACACATATGACAACGTGGCAATGAGTAAGGAACTGATGGAATGGTGTCACACATACCAAGGCGAGATAACAGGAAACCAACCAGGTATCGTGCAGACAAC
Source organism: Clitarchus hookeri (assembly GCA_002778355.1). NCBI lineage: Eukaryota > Metazoa > Arthropoda > Insecta > Phasmatodea > Phasmatidae > Clitarchus > Clitarchus hookeri. The sequence continues at coordinate 327,559 of NQII01001479.1, read as the reverse complement.
AGCAATGGAAACAAAACATGATTTAGACAAGATTCATGGTTAAAGGACTGGCTACAGCAAAGGGGAGGGGGATTGAAAATATGTCCGGAGACCCTCTATACGCCGGATGTATATACATAAGGATTGAATCGAAAGTATGATATCAGTTAATTAGTCACGTAGTTAGTGCCACTGTACAATGGCATAGATATAAAGTGGAATATATTCCGGGAAGTGTTGTGAACAGGTTGGATGGCAGGTTAACTGCGCCACGCCACTTATCCAGACTGCCTGGATATAGATGTAATATAATAAAATCGAAGAGGTGGAAAAATTAAATGGTCCCGNACGCCACTTATCCAGACTGCCTGGATATAGATGTAATATAATAAAATCGAAGAGGTGGAAAAATTAAATGGTCCCGATAGTAAGTCAAAGGCCAAAAGAAAGAAAGGGAAAATTAAAAGGAAAAGGAAAGGAAAACTCTTACAGCCCCTCATTACCCAGAAAGGGCACAGGTGCGGGGATAATAAGAAAGCGTGTCCGGCCTTTGATTGAGCACGAAAACAATGTCTATACTAAGTGGAACTCATTTCGCGAAAATTATGTCCCCCTGTGGATTATTTCACAACTTGCAATCGATATCCAATCAATCAAGGTAACATAGCTGCTGATAAAAAAATGGGGAAAATAAGCGGAGTGAAACCATTGCATATCACAAAAATAGAACTAAACAAAAATTAATACAGCCGTTAACAAAAAAAAATATATTTGACCGAGAATTGAACCCCAAATACTNAATATATTTGACCGAGAATTGAACCCCAAATACTTACGTAACCAGCTGTGACTGAACGAATAGATATTTCTACAGGAGTAACAGAGCTTTAACACACCTTACAACCAGTGTATAGGACTACTAGATTGTGCGAGTAAAATACTGTTTACTAGTTACGTCCATAATACATGCAGTGCAGGCAGCACGTACGTTTGAATGTACATTTACGCTAATATGGACACTTTTCAAAGAAACGTTAAAAATAACACCATACTCGTTGCCACATATCTTCCAACACAAATATTGCGTGTCATACNACGCCACTTATCCAGACTGCCTGGATATAGATGTAATATAATAAAATCGAAGAGGTGGAAAAATTAAATGGTCCCGTTAGTAAGTCAAAGGCCAAAAGAAAGAAAGGGAAAATTAAAAGGAAAAGGAAAGGAAAACTCTTACAGCCCCTCATTGCCCAGAAAGGGCACAGGTGCGGGGATAATAAGAAAGCGTGTCCGGCCTTTGATTGATCACGAAAACAATGTCTATACTAAGTGGAACTCATTTCGCGAAAATTATGTCCCCCTGTGGATTATTTCACATCTTGCAATCGATATCCAATCAATCAAGGTAACATAGCTGCTGATAAAAAAATGGGGAAAATAAGCGGAGTGAAACCATTGCATATCACAAAAATAGAACTAAACAAAAATTAATACAGCCGTTAACAAAAAAAANTGAAACCATTGCATATCACAAAAATAGAACTAAACAAAAATTAATACAGCCGTTAACAAAAAAAATATATTTGACCGAGAATTGAACCCCAAATACTTACGTAACCAGCTGTGACTGAACGAATAGTTATTTCTACAGGAGTAACAGAGCTTTAACACACTTACCAACCAGTGTATAGGACTAATGGATTGTGCAAGTAAAATACTGTTTACTAGTTACGTCCATAATACATGCAGTGCAGGCAAAACGTACGTTTGAATGTACATTTACGCTAATATGGACGCTTTTCAAAGAAACGTTAAAAATAACACCATACTCGTTGCCACATATCTTCCAACACAAATATTGCGTGTCATACNGCTTTTCAAAGAAACGTTAAAAATAACACCATACTCGTTGCCACATATCTTCCAACACAAATATTGCGTGTCATACTTTCAGTAACATGAGCAAACTATAGAAAAAGTTGTTACAGGTATTACTCTTTATTTACAAGAAATCCGTGAACTAGAGGCCACTGTAATGGACTTATATGTTTGTATGTAGGCTACAGTGATATTTAGCATTCAGGAAGTGTCTCTAAACTATTTAAAGTTTCATGCAATTTACAAAATTCCAATCACAAGTTAATTTTCTCACACTGCGGAAGGAAAAACACGCTTAGTGTTCGGAAAGAAAGCACTGAAAAGGGTTTTCTGAATAAGTATTTTAGCAGGCATTGAGGCTAAACAAACTACGTATAATACAGGGCATACCCAATTTCGGACGTGTTGCATACCTAAGTGCATACCTAAGTGCAGATATCTGCCACATGCAAATTACAGATATCTTTCGTATACCCAATTTCGGATATCCGTCGTATACACAAAAACAGATATCTGCAGTATGCCACATTGCAGATGTCTGTCATATGCCAAATTGTAGATATCTGTTATATATCCAATCCAGATATATGTCGTATACCCAATAGCAGATATCTGCAATATGCCCAATTGTAGATATATATATAGCATATGCCCAATTGTGAATATCATTCGTATACCCGACTGCAGATATGTCACATTCCCAATTGCGGATATCTGTTGTATGGCCAATTGCAGATATATTATGTGTACCTAGTCGCAGATATCTGCTGTATGCTCAATTGCAGATATTTATGTAATATGTGCAATTGTGGATATATGTTGCGTGCCCTATTGCTAGAGACCTGAAGAATTCGCGAATTCATTTTGGGGCAAGCTAGAATACAAAACACGTGTGTTTATATAACCTCAGCCATTGGGTCACACGGTGTTTGACAACTCCTGGAGAACGCTTACCCAATCGTTGCCTTCCATTGTGACAGCAGACAACCAATGTGCAATAGACATCGGCATATGTGTACATAAGACTGAAGAGTCTAACCTGCAGGTCATTGAACTTGCGAATTTTTCAGGTCTCTGCCTATTGCAGATATGCCATCTGCCCAATTATGGATATATGTCGTATAGGTATCTAGTTGCAGATAACTGTCGCATTCCCAACTACGGATATATTTCGTATGCCAAATTGTGGATACCTGTCGTATATTGCAGAAAACCAAAAATATATATTTAAAAAATCAAGTTTATTTGTTATTAACACATTTAGTTCGCACACATTTACTGATACTAAAGGTAAGACAGAAGCGAGTCTCCTATATCCGCCATTGCAGGTAAACCATTTGTGTTTGTATCCGCTGGTCTCTGTGTTCTCACTCACCACAGTCCTACTTGTCCATGCCACACTGGACACGCCTGCTGTATCTTACAGCCTTCGTTGTAGCCTGTCCATCAACCCATGGGTAGGGCCAGTGACTTTTCGCGTGAAAGTCGGAGCACACAGTAGACTTCAATACTATATACACACCTCAACTGTTGTTACACCTCCATTGGCTGCTGGTGCCGTGTCCGTGTCTCGGACGCTAAACCTTCGTGATTCGTGTGCAAACGGTTAGCATGGGCCAGAACATTTTTTAGCCAATCAAAGATGCTAAACGACCCTACAGTGGTTTGGACTGTATCTTGTCCCGAAATATTTTCGCGAAATATCACTGCCCCTACCTATGGGCCGCCGACGTTATTCTGCCGAAATCAAATGTCCTCTGATTTCTAACAGGATCTCATTTTTTAATGGTTTCTAGGAAAATACGTTTTTGGAAGAAAAATTACTGTTGCTGTGCTGCGTTGTTATTGCAAGAACCTGTTCAGCAGTACCGAAGCTATGAATCTACATCCTTGCGAGTTATTTTTTCAAGCGCGAAAAAATTGGCAAAGAGGCATTGATAAAATTGCACTCAAAAGTGGGCCTTGAAGTTTTAATAGATACGTGTATAACACAAAGAGAACTCCACAGAATAAATTGAGTCAGCGTTAANAAGTGGGCCTTGAAGTTTTAATAGATACGTGTATAACACAAAGAGAACTCCACAGAATAAATTGAGTCAGCGTTAAACAGGCAGCGAGACAAAATAATAATAAAACGATTGAACAATGAAGATAATAAACACAGACACATGAGAGTAACTCTGGACAACATTGTAATGCATACAGACAGGTGTGTGCACGATAGTTATTCGGCCAAATGAAGAGACAGACGAACAAATGAGGCATTCTACAAGGAAACAATTGCGAAGTTTCATAGACTATAAATTTACCGTCTTCAAGTTCTCGTACACACTGAGGCAACATTTTTTAATATTACTTTTTTTGAATCATGCAACATAACAATGCAGTGAAATATACCCGGCGTGTAGTTAAATCAAAATAAGCTTGGATTAAAAATGTGTTCGAGTAACTTTGAGCCAGCTAAATGATGTAGCTGTTATAGCATTGGATAGAGAAAGGGTTAAAATCACTCGGAGCGACTGCATAACTACGCTTGCTCGTTTCCAGCCCAAGTACTGTGTGGGTTTTTTTTTTTGCCAGGCCCGTGGCAGCCACGTACCCAGGCTCGTTGGGAATGCCGAAACGCCAATTGGCGATAAAAAAAAGTTGGAACGACAATGTCGCAGCTTACTGTGGAACCAAGAATGAAAGGTTAGTTCCAAGTCCGCTGAAAAAAACTCACCACGCCTCCGTTGTAACGATAACGACAACAGGTATTATCTGATCACTGGTAACGAACATTAGTTCCCTGCAGTGATATAGCTGGTTCGGTTTGATTAAATACTTCTTAAAACTTCCTTCAAGATATTTCCTGCCCGTATTTGTAGGTATTGTAGCATGAATGCGAACTCTAATATTAAACTGTAGCAGTGAATAATGATAAGTACTGTCGTGCCTCAAGCTTTCATTGAAAGTGATATGTTCGATGGACAGCAACAGAAATAGGTTTATTTTTATTTTATACGCATTGCGGTATGGATTATCATAATATTAGCAAATGTATGCTTATAATAGTTCCACGATGCTATCTGACTGTAGAGAAGTTACATTTGACAGTGTATTTGGAAGAATACACAATGTATAAAAAGAAAAATTAATAATTAGGGCTTTCAAAAGGACTCGGTTAAAAGCAAACCGTCTATACCGAATTTCTGCTGAAATTGTCAGTCGTATCGGGTGCTGAAACCGGACGCACTTGCACCTACTGTCTGTCTGAGGTAACGCCGGAGCTGCTTCGCCGCTGTGTGCCACATGGCAGGGCATCCGCCAATCAGCGACTAGAAACCAACTCGTCAGAAGCCGGTCGAACCCACGAACTGACGAGTTCAAGAGATGCTAGAAAAAACTTTCTTGTTACGTTTGTGATTAGGCCTCTTGTTCCCCGACATGCCCTGCAGAACTGTGAACCAGTAAAACATATGTAGAAAAAGACTGAGCGAATCACGTACTACCTAGTACACAGGATAAAGTGTTCACGATGAAGGCACCATCTAAAGAACAAATGATAGCTAGAGACCGGAAAAATTCGCGAGTTCAATGACCTATAGGCTAGACGGCACAGCCGTATGGACAAATATTCAGATATCTCCTGCACATTGGTTGTCTGCTGTGACAGTGGAAGACAGCGATTGGGCCAGCGTTCTCCAGGAGGCGTCAAACACCGTGTGGACCAATCGTTTAAATGATATAAACGCACGTGTTTTGCATTCTAGCTTGTCTCGAAATGATTCCCCGAATTTTTCAGGTATGTAATGATAGCGCCTGGGGTGTGTATAGAGCTGTCGAATATAGCCTTGATGTCAAATGTACTTGCAAAATTTTCCGGTCTCTACCTATGGATGAACAACGCTCGATTTTTGCGTATATAGGCTCTTTGCGGTAAAGTGAGCACTTTTGAGGCCCCAGTTACTATTTCCTTTCAGCCATATTTTATCCTTAAACCACATTTTTAAATACATATTGCCATTGAGAAATAAATACAGTGTGTTATTCCACCGCACTCGGAATTTAACGTCTAAAGCTAAAATAAAATACATGTATTGACTATTATTTCAAATAAGAAGGTTTCAAAAGAGTTCACTTTACCGTCAATAGCTTATAGATATCCACGCAGCCTATATTTCAGTAACGGCCGCTGTGGTTTAGTGGCGTCAGCTGGAAAATAGATTATTTTTAAAAATTACTTTTAGTAAAAAAAAAAATGTATGGGAAATGTCTTCGGTCCACAATGGTTGCATTCTATATTGCTCTTTGAAAACAAATTTATAGATAAAATAAATTAAATTGGTTTGAAAAAGAAAATATTTTAAAACATGTATCTGTGTCTGGTGAAGTTGGTTATGTAGAAGAGAAAAAAAACCTCTTACGGCATAATTGAGAAAAAAAATTTAACTTTAAATAGTAATGTTGCAGAACTCAATTTTGGGGAAAGGAAGCCATAGACTGCAGTCTTACAGTGGATGAAGGTGACTGGTTTGCTTTTCTTAGTTCACATTTTTAATGACTATTGGTTTAAAAACATTATAAAAGTAAAAAAAAACCAATTCTTACAATTAAAAAAATAAAAGTTAATTGAATGCTCTAATAGTTTTCAAATACAGTTTAGTTTGTTTTTTAAATGTTACTTTTAATTATTTACAATGACGGTTTAAACCAGGAGTTGCTAATATAACTTATAAGCCTACTTTCCTTGACATGGGTGCAATTAGTTTTTAAATAATTTCTTAAAAACTGAGTTGGTAGGAAGGACTTGGCTTCTCTTTGAAAGNAGGTGACTGGTTTGCTTTTCTTAGTTCACATTTTTAATGACTATTGGTTTAAAAACATTATAAAAGTAAAAAAAAACCAATTCTTACAATTAAAAAAATAAAAGTTAATTGAATGCTCTAATAGTTTTCAAATACAGTTTAGTTTGTTTTTTAAATGTTACTTTTAATTATTTACAATGACGGTTTAAACCAGGAGTTGCTAATATAACTTATAAGCCTACTTTCCTTAACATGGGTGCAATTAGTTTTTAAATAATTTCTTAAAAACTGAGTTGGTAGGAAGGACTTGGCTTCTCTTTGAAAGNGACATGGGTGCAATTAGTTTTTAAATAATTTCTTAAAAACTGAGTTGGTAGGAAGGACTTGGCTTCTCTTTGAAAGCAATAACTTTGGAAATGAAACCAGAAACTTATGCAACAGTAGTGAGACAATTATCAATATACACATGACTTAACCGGGACTTGAACCCAGAAAACCTCGAACTATAATACAGCGTGCAATCCATTGCATTCCGGAGGTCGGATTCGGAGCATCAACTTCGGATTTAGTAAGTATAATGTTTCGAATGATACGGTTTACTAACCCAAAATATTTACGGGGCCTTTATTTTGAAAATAAGTGACTGAGACACATTAGACATTTAAGTTTACATGTCCTACCATAGCGCTACTTGTCTGAAGAATTTGATGGAAATCAGTTGTTTGGTCCCTTAGGTATTGCATAAAAGAACTTAATTTTCTTATTTGATGCTATCGTACAAAATTGCCAGAAAAAGAGTCTATTTAAATGATTCTTCTAATGTAATGGTCCAAATTTTCTTTCAGACGGATATTGTTGTTGATATGCCATTTTGTAAGATAGCATCTATTAAGATTTTACATTATATCTCGAAAATTATTCAACCAATTATCATCCAATTTGGCATGTAAATAATACTATAGTAAACCATGTAAACGTAAATTATTGAACTTTATTAGCTACTTACTTTCAAAATGGCGGCCAAACAAATGTTTTAAGTTTATTCAGTATATCTGCTATACCGTTTAACTAATTTCGACAAACGTGTATACACTGAAACGTTTATACATGTTGAAATGGCCACCATTTTGAAAGTAATAATTTGAAAGTACATAACAACTTTAGTTGAATTTGGTTAAAGTGGTTAATATATGTCAAGCTTACCTAAATTGTTTATGAAGATGCCATTTTTAACATCGTTGTGGGACCCATTTAAATCATGAAATCTGACATGGTCTTCTGTAGCATTTATGATGTGCGCAATTTGGTACGTATTTATTTTAAATGTACCAGTGTAACATTTGGTGGGAATCGGTTGATTGGTCCTAGAGACATGGCATAAAGCCTCCGTAATTTTCATGTAGCGATGTTCATAAATGGAGGACAATAAGTAATGTAGTAGCAATATCGATGATTGTATATTGCCAATATGTAAAGATAGGTTAAAATAGATTACAGAGTTTCGTAGACTTGGCCCACAAAACTAAAATTATTTTATAGCCGCCATTCTGAAATAAGTGTGTCCTGCTTAGAAAAAATACATTTATTATTATGGCCTACCACAGTACAAAATTTTTGCCAAATTTTGTAAACATGGGTTGATTATTTCCCGAGATGCGAGATAAAATCGTTATTCTTTATTGATAGGGATATCTTACAGATTGGCAGAGAAATGAGGCTATTCATTGACAAATGTGATGGTTGTAATAGGTACTTTCAGCACACTACGTTAAGGTGGAAGTTTTTACGTTAGTAAAATATACAGATATAAAATATTTATATTGCCACCATTTTGAAAATGAGCGCCACGCCAATATGAAACATGCCAATTTACACCATCTGCTGCAGTACTATTTGTATGCCAAATTTGGAAGGAATCTGTCAAGCATATAACAAAAGACCCTTTATTTACTCGCATGGTACTATCTTACAAATTGGCAAACAAAATATCCTCTATGTGCTAACAGTTGATAGTTGTAATATATACTGCCAGCCTACAAAGTTTAGTTGAAATTTATTACTTGGCTTCGACGATACAGCATTCTAAGCTAAAATTGCAATATGGCCACCATTTTTAGAATAACTGTCTGGCATGCTTAAAACGTATCACTTAACATAGCCTGCATCAGCACTACCGGTTTGTTAAATTTGGTAGGAATTGGCTAATTGTTTACTGAGTTATAACATAAATCTTTATGTATTCGTATGGCGCTATCTTCCTAGATAGCCGACAAAAGTGATTATTGGTATTTATGATGCTTGTATTAGATACTTTCAGTGTATAAACGTTTGTCGAAATTGGTTAAATGGTATAGCAGATATACTAAATAAACTTAAAACATTTGTTTGGCCACCATTTTGAAAGTAAGTTACTAACAAAGTTCAATTATTTACGTTTTCATGGTTTACTATAGTATTATTTACATGCCAAATTGGGTGATAATTGGTTGAATAGTTTGCGAGATATAGTGTAAAATCTCTATTTTTTCAATTGGCGCTATCTTACAAAATGGCATATTAACAACAATATCCGTCTGAAAATTTAATGATTACACAATGGTCTGCCAGCATACAAAATGTTGTTTAAATTGGTAGAATGGTACCCAAGATATGGCTTATCACCCAAAATATTAAAATGGCCGCCATTTTGAAAGTAAGTGCCCAACGTGATCGAAAACTATAAAAGTCAGGTGTCCTTACTAAGTATTATATGTGTACCAAGTTTGGTGAAATTCGGTTTAAGTGTTCAAAAATTTCCAAGGTGGTAGAGGCACACAAACACGCCCAGACTCACAAACAGATGCACACACAGCACACTACATACACACACACATAGACACACAGGCACACAGACAAGAAATTGATCTCATAAGCCTTTTTTTCCTTCTGAAAGTAGGCAAAAAAAGTGTCCTGTAAACAATATAAAAGAATATTGCTGTAAAAGACATCGAAGTTAAGAGCGGCCCTGATCTCTGCACTTCACTAGATTTATGTACTCTGCAGTTTTCCTTTTGTCAGTGGCAACGTTCTTTGTGAGATGTTTCTGTAGTCGACTGGGCCACTTCAATATTAGGTTACTCCGGTGCTGAACGTCTGTGATTCTCGAACAGGCGCCTGAAACGAGTGCCATTTGAAATGTCTCAACAGCGAAAACGGATCCGAGCTAGAGTCTTGAAAAACATCCCTACGGGAACTCTTTTTTTGCGATAATTGGGCGTCCGTACATAGCGGAAACCTTACACAGCCACTCGGATATTATTTCTGCTCCCAGATAATCACACAACCAATCGACGAATTTTTAAGCCAAACGGAACGAAAACTTAATTTCCTTTTTGTATACTTGTTTGACCTGTGACACTGGAGTTCACAAGTTCAGTAACACGCACGTTACACACTACAGTTATTTGTATACAAAAATAGATGACGGTATTGTTCGCTGGGTGCATGATACCATACGGAGAGACCATGATCGAGCATACGTGTAGACGCTTTTAAGTAGGGCTTAACGTATCTTCAACAGCGAAGTCTTATGGGCGGTATCAGCAGCAGAGTCAGGGTTGAGAGATACCTTGGTCTGTATTAAGAGATCATTCCAGCATTTGCTTGAATGATAAAGTAAGGCGTTGTAAAATAGAAATTAGACTGTCTGAACTTGGAATCAAATGCGAGTCCAGTATGTTACTAATTTGTCACCTCGCTCGAGTTCATGACGCAGCAGTATTTGATAATCTGCATGCTGCCTTGAAACCGAAAAACGTGTCTAATGGATGTAAGAATGGGAATAAAAAGAGGTGGTGGAGGTCCTCAGGAGTCGCTTAGACGCAGGCTGTCTGAACTTCATCAGTCAGGAGGAGAAAGGAGTGCCTCCGCTACATAACGAAGGAAGTCTACAGGCCTCTGCGCATTGTAAGTGTCAGCCATTTAAACTTTAATTTTCAATTGCGTCGTTAGCTTCGAAGAACGAGACGCTTTAGCTTGTTGGATCCTTTCGTAGTCAGATAAAAGCATCACCACAAATATATTCAGGATGCCTACTACGAATATGTAAGATCAATGAAAGTTTATAGTCGATCTGGTATAGTCGATCTGGTGTAGTCGATCTAGTAGTCGATCTGGTATAGTCGATCTAGTATAGTCAAGCTAGTATAGTCGATCTAGTATAGTCGATCTNGTCGATCTAGTAGTCGATCTGGTATAGTCGATCTAGTATAGTCAAGCTAGTATAGTCGATCTAGTATAGTCGATCTGGTATAGTCGATCTAGCAAACTGTATATGTGCTGCTATGACAACGTAGAAGAATAGCACAATGGTTGGATCCAGACNGGTATAGTCGATCTAGCAAACTGTATATGTGCTGCTATGACAACGTAGAAGAATAGCACAATGGTTGGATCCAGACCGGTAATTTGCACAAGAAAAAGCAGTCGTACATGTAGGGTCCTTCTATTGTGGGCAAGACCACGTGTTGCAATAGAATTATTCTTGGTGTGCGGATATCCTACCCTGATGTTGGTATGTTCGCGTTCCAAGACCTTGGTGGCCGGTTTTATGATGTGATAGTATTTGAGGAGTACAGGCATGAGTATCACTGTGACAGTTTCATATAACTGCCTCCCCGTGTAAGATTCCTTAATTTACATTTATTTGTGCTGACTTTTGAGACGTTTGTGTTCAGGCACTGACTGAATAAACGAATTTACAGCATGTAACGGCGTCAAGGTTTTTATTCCAATACTGATACAAGAGAGAGTTTTACTTCTGTATACACGGTTAATACGTAACTAAACAAAATTAAGGCACTCACTGAATTATTTTGCTCATTTAATAGAATTCCCAGAAATGGTGACTGACTTGTATTTCTCTCATGTGTTTGAAAATTATGTAGTTTTGTAAGCTATTATCATGTGAATCTTCAAAATTCTGTAATTATGCAAGAACACGTCAGTAAATATTACAAAAATGTTTACCAAGCTAACTGTTAAAAGTTTTGCTGCTCTACTTGTCTGCTCTGTAAATATGCTTACTGTTCAAATGTCCTCTATATTGACCAATGCAATTTAAAGGATTTATTAAACACTTTGAGACATACCCCTGAATGTATTTTGCGCTCGGTCCCGTGAAAATTGTTCTGCCTTCGAAGACTGACCACGGACGAATATATTTTCGTTAGCCTACCTCACCTGTGTTATTGACAATCTTACAAAAACTTTTCAAGTCATCATTTATAAATTATTCTACTTTAAAAAATACGCTTTGTGAATGTTAAAACGAACCTCAATGGCTTTGTAGATTATGTCACGTAATTAACAGCAAGCTATTTGAAAAACTGTTAACCGGCCACTTGTGAAGGCAGTGCAAGCAGTGCAGGGTGCTTGCAGCACGTGCATTGACTTTGCCGCCTGCCCAGGCTAACAGACAGTGAGCAGAGCTTCAGTAACAAACCTTTCATTCAATAAAATGATTAGTATTTTCTAAACGTTGTCTGTTTACGAATAGCAATAAAGACAGTTTTTCATTGTTTTCCGTTTGTTATTCTCGCCTGTAATGTTTTTTTTTAAACACTTTTTGAACAAACTCAAAGAGACAGGGTACTTAAATAGGCCTATACAGGGGTGAAACAGCATCTTATACCGAGAACTACAGCCGCAAACGCCAGAAAAATAGCATCACCCTCTAGCAACTTGTCAAAACGCCGTTCGCTAGTCAGCACTGAGTAGGCGCTGATTAGCGTTCTGACGAGTGACGCAATTTTTTTTTCTTGCGTGTGTGGCTGGAGTTCACAGTCTAAGATGCTATTTCACCTCTCTATTCTTTAGCACTCTATGGTCTCACAGCAGCGAATTGCTGAAAGGAAAAATTGCACTCCAGTTGAGCGTGTTGCACTCAAGAGGCAGTGTTAAGGCATGGCGGTGACATTCAACATGTATTGGTAGGCGGCATCCTCGACGCCTCGCGAACCAAGGTCACTGCACTTGCTGTAGCGTGCTGGAGACTGGCCCTGTGTTTACCTCTGTCCTCTGGAGGGCGAGCCTGGAGGTGCACGTCCTGCCCACCTCCAGCAGGACCTCCTCCGGCCGCACCCGCCAGGACATGTTGTTGAGGTCCGCCGTCAGCTGGATCCTCCTGCACAGCGGTCCCGCATGCCGACTCACATTCTGTCATCACTACAAACGCCTGGTGTTTCGTGCCATACTTCAGTTGCATGCTAGGCGTCATTTAAAATAATCTTAAATTACACTTGTGTCTCTGTACCTCCTCATCCGACACACCCTGAAATAATTTAATTTGCTGGGACATATATTTTGTTACGGCAACAATATTTGCTGTTAAGTATGTAGGCTTGTCACAAACAATTTTTTTGATCTGTATATTAATGACAGTGATAACCTTGCATTAGTTCAGCAGTATCCTTTGAGATAAATTCCGTTACTGTATTAAGAAGGTTAGACCATTATGTCAATGATTTAAGGATTTTTTTTGGTAAAGTAGCATTTAGAAAGTTTCCTTTGATACTAAAAACTATAAAGATCACAAAAAATTGTAATAATACCTAACTCTTTCCTTAGGTATACAACCCCATTTCTTTACTTTAAGCAAACCAAACTCAAGGAAGTGATTTCTTTGTTAAAAATAAAATAAATACTGCTATTGAAAATGTACAGAGAAAAAAATTAATGACGATATACCTTAGTATCCCTAACGTTTCCTTTGAATGAAAGCAAGATTTGGTTACTGCAAACAAAACTGCATTAAATAAATACTTTTATTTTACATACAGATAATTTTGAACGTTTTTTTTCACAGTGTGCATCCCCTTCTGAATTCTGAACCAAAGATGAACATTTGGCACTAGGTGGTTTCGTTCCGTGTAGCCAAATCAGAAAAAATAAAGGGCCTTGGCTCTCACAGTGGCCAGTGAGAAAATGATTTCTGCTTAATGCGCTGAATTGGTGCCATACTATAACGTGAAATTGTACATCATGTACCAACGACTGCTGCTGACTGATTTGATCTAATCGGTCATAAACGTACTCGATAAACGTCCAGCCTTTTCTGTTAGAAGATATTTCTCCCTTTTGCTTGACGTCTTCCTCATGTTTAGTGCACCAGTTTAAGGTGTGAAGGATGCAGGGCTCGAATTAAGGGTAAGTTATGTGTGCGGTTTACAGGTTAATTTCATGTCTATTTTAAAGTTAGTTTATAAGCTGTCCCCTGATCACCCTTCAGGCATAATACCAGGAGACGTTAATAGGCCCTTTCTGAAATTCAAAAATCCAATCCTACTATCAGCTAAGTGGCATCGATGACGTAAGAAGACGCTACAGCGTTTTTGTAAAATACATCGTCGCCATAAATTTTCACGATCAGTCATTGTCCTATGGTGCAGCACTATTGTCTGTATTGTTCTACACTCTAAAAAAAATTTCTGCAAAACTTCCTAAATTAAATTGTAAGTTTTAAACACATTTATCGTATGTAAATAATACCACACATCTGGCTACAAATACAGGAGGTTTAGCGTCGCTACTATACAAAGTTGGGAAGTTTCCTAAGCATTTGACTGTTTCCTGAGAAAATGTATAAACGCTAGGAAGAATGCATGGGAAATAACTTTACCATTCGCGCCTTCTCACACGATGTATATATCGCAGGGAGATGATAAAACCGGAGATTTGATCAAATCCCTAAGGTAGATGATCAACTCCCGGAAGATGTTAAANTAAGGTAGATGATCAACTCCCGGAAGATGTTAAAATGACCACTCTGTGGGGTGATTTTCCTAAATAAAGTAAGTGATTTGATCAAGTCCCTTAACTGTTTTAGTGAAAAGATGAAATAAAGAAGTCAAGACTCGCCCAAAGCGTAGCCATAAATTACGCGCCGTGGCCGAGCCCCAGCGCCAGCAGGAAGGTTCACTACTGGTGTTATGGTCATTTCAAGGCTCGCCGGCAATTTCTTATAGGTAATGAGGCTACCAGCTTCAAGTATAACATCTTTTCACTAAAACAGTTAAGGGACTTGATCAAATCACTTACTTTCTTTAGGGAAATCACCCCACAGAGTTGTCATTTTAACATCTTCCGTGAATTGATCATCTAACTTAGGGATTTGATCAAATCTCCGGTTTTATCATGTCCCTGCGACATATACAATCCTATAGTAAATTTGCGAATAATTTGTTAGAGTGTAATCAGCACGCAGCTACATGACACTTGTGTTAGTGGAAGTGCGACGAGGTTTCTTACCTGTAGGCGATGCAAGCGATCGTAGTCGTCAGCGACATAAACAACAAGAAAGACAGGAATCCGTACATCAGGATGAAATGTATTGCTGGAACAAACGATAGCACAGGAAAATGTTTGTAATGATATTAACTACACATTTATTTACAAGAGTTTGCAAAATGCTCTTGTCCAAAGAAAATCTAGTAACAGTGGTAGCTGCTTAACTACTGCAAACATTTGCTAGTGTTTATTCGCAACTGTGCAACGCGGAACACAACGTATTAACACTGTTTGTCATACACAAAACTGCCATGTTACAATGACCGGATAACAAATATATTTAACATGTACGTGACTTCTGTTTTGAAAATTTTTAAATGATAAGTTCAGCTCACGTCATAAACGAGATTTCTGTGTAACAAGGAATCGGTAGTTAAGGCTGGCTGATTTATGTGATTACAGTAGAGGGATTATGGAGTACTTGGTACACCAGGGCCTGGGACCGGAGTGCCGTAGCAGTTCGTGCTCTGTCATTCCGGTTGGCCGACGGACATCTTAGATACAGGTGACCTTGACCTTTGACCTGGTAACTGGTTACTTTTGACCTTGACCTTGGTGGAATTTTACCTTTAAATCTAAAAAAATCCAAAAAATAATATAATATATAATAAAATTACATTTCATAAATATGTAAAAATATCTTTTAAACTTTTTTAAATAATTTTCAAATTTATAAAAAACTTAAATTTCCGGAGGTCCCCCATACCACCCTCCTCCAATATACTCATTCCACAATATTGGTAGGTGCAGTCCACAATCTTGGTAGACGTCACAGCCACCGTCCACCATATTGGTTTTTCGTTTGTCATTTTATGCATTACTGGAGTTTGTCTCTCATCCTCGTTCGACTGCTATCTTAGATTTTTCGTTTGTCATTTGTTTTACATTGCTGGTGCTGTCCCCAGCACCGCACCCAGCAGATGACTGACCCCTTCCACTCCCCTACCAAAATCTTTAAATGCTCCGCCAACTTTTCACATTGGCTAATTGGCCTACCCCCCACCCCCTCTTCCCAACCAATTACTCATCTTCGTTCGATCAATTAGTCGGCAGTATGCAGACGACATCGAGACACATCTGCCACGATGGGCGGTTATTCTGCAAGAGTTACAAGGCAAGAAAGTGATATTCTGTGCTGATGTTAACGCCAAAGGAGAACTATGGCATTCCCCTGATACGAACTACAGGGTAAGAAAGTTGACTGAGTTCATTGTAGCTAATGACCTGAATGTGGAATATCTGCCAGGACAACTCAATACTTATGTCTCGGATGCCCATGGCTCCGAGTCTAATATTGATGTAACATTGTCCACGGCCACTGATGTTGGAATGCTCGCTGAATGGGTGGTCACTTGCGATTCATCCAGTAATCACCAGCTCATACGATTCTCGCTCAGCCCAGTGGGGCAAGGCCGACCAGGTGTGTCAACATATCCCAGGACCTGTTACATTCATAAGGGTACGGACTGGCGAGTCTTTGACCGGGTGCTGTTGAAACATATAGCTACCCAGACAGTGGCTCTCGAATCCACTTCGGTGGATGAGAGGGCTGAGGCATTGACCCAGATCATCCAGGTCACCTCCGAGGAGGTGCTAAGGAAGCGAGGTGCCCGTGCGCGGTGGAATGCCTGGTGGACGGGTGAACTTGATGTGCTCCGCCGAAACGTTCGTGCCGCTCGTCGGCGACTCCAGAGTCTGCAGGGTGACACCCATCTCGCGGCTACTGGGCGCTACAAGCGGTTGCGATGGGAGTACTTCGATGAAGTTTGAGAAGCCAAGGTTGTTTAATGGCAAAACTTTGTAGAACGAGAAGGTAACGAGGACCGTAGGGAATTGTGTACAGGGTGGCATCTGGGAAGCATAGAGTGGTCAGCCCACTGAGTAACATTTCTGTAGGTGGGCTCCATGGAGTGGATAGTGTTGAAGAAACGGTCAGTCTGCTGGATGCGCTACTTCCCAGTGACGATCCAGCTGGAGAAGGGCCTGAGCATGGGCGAGTTCGGGAGAGTATGTTCCTCCATCCTGCTGTAGAGGACACTGCTCCATTTACTGAAGAAGATCTAACTGCGGCGGTCTATCGGATGGGTAACCGAAAAGTCCCAGGACTGGATGGTATCACAGAGGAGGTACTTAAATGAGCATACCCCAGGCTGAAACAGCACTTTCTGGCCCTCTGCAACGAGTCTCTCACTCGGGGCAGGTTTCCACTTCTGTGGAAAACAGGTTTGGTACGAACCTTATATAAGGACGAGGGGAGGGATCCAGGCTCAGTTAATTCCTACCCACCCCTCTCTCTCTCTTGTCAGTTCTAGCGAAAGTGCTGGAAAAAGTGATGCACTGGAGGCTGACTTCCATTTTGGATAGCAGTGATCATCCGTTGGCCGATAATCAATATGGGTTCCGCAGAGGAATTGGGACAGATGACGCCCTCCATGCTGTTAAAACAACATTGGAGTCGGCCACAGCCAAGTATGAAATGGGAGTGTTTCTGGTTTCTGGACATCAGCAGTGCCTTTGACAACGCTTGGTGGCCGGAGATACTGTGCACCCTGAAATGCATGCAGTGTCCTCGTAATCTCTTTCTTCTGATATGTGATAACTTTACGGACAGGAAGGGTGTAATGGTTTTGCAAACCTCCACAGTGGAGAAAAGACTGATGAAGGGATGCCCACAGGGGTCGGTCCTCCGACCGTTGTTCTGGAACATCCTCTTTGGCAGCTTTATGGGCCTGCCGCTGCCTGAGGGGTCTCGGCTCTTTGGGTATGCGGACGATGGCCTCATTCTTATCTCCGGTAACTCCCGTAGGGAGTTGGAGGTGAAGGCACAAGTAACTCTGGGTTCTGTTGCAACTTGGGCTCGGACTGTGAAGCTAGACTTCTCAGCTCGTAAGTCCAAGTGTATGTTGCTTAAAGGACGATTTCGAGGTGTTAATGGCCATTACCCCAAGGTGGAGTTGAATGGCATTCGACTTGAATTTGTCTCTACCTATAAGTACCTAGGTGTTCTCCTGGACGATCGTATGACCTATATTCCACATGTGGCATACGTGAGTTGAAAGGCTGTGGTTCTCTTCCATAAGTTGAAGGTGATGTCTCCGGATGACCGGGGACTGAACTGGAAAACTTTGCTATGTCTGTACAAAGGGGTCTTCGAACCCATCATGACATATGGTTCCATCTTGTGGCATAAGTGGGCGGGCCAGTCACATGTACAGCATAAGCTGCTGAGTGCGCAGCGTGTGTCGCTGTTAGCAATGACAAAGGCATACCGTACAACTTCGACGGATGCCCTGACTGTATTAGCTGGAGTAGTCTCGTTGGATCTCCGCGTAGCTGAACTGGGTTCACTCGCGGAGAAGAAGATCATGGGCCGACTTGATCCGGATAGCTGGAAATTTGCTCCAGAGAATGTCGTGGAGGAATGGCAACACCGACGGTCTGCCTCTGCAAAGGGGCGAACGACCTATGCAGTCTTTCCAGGGTTCAGGAAAGACTGCAACTCAACATCTTTCCGGTGCCATCTCTGATA
Source organism: Clitarchus hookeri (assembly GCA_002778355.1). NCBI lineage: Eukaryota > Metazoa > Arthropoda > Insecta > Phasmatodea > Phasmatidae > Clitarchus > Clitarchus hookeri. Next base: position 309,061 of record NQII01001479.1, on the reverse strand, counting down.
CAATTTCTTTCCGGACATAGCAACTTCCAAGCCAAACTCGACTCGTTTGGGCTTGTGGATAATCCGCTCTGCAATGATTGCCAGGTGCCTCACACCATGGAGCATGTGCTGAATGACTGTGTACTTGTTGAAGACCTCCGAGAACTCCTAAAATGGAGACTCTCTCTTCTCGGTTACAACTTTGGCCTGGCAGCTTCAAAGGCTGCCGACAGCAGCGCGAGAGCATCGCTGTCAGAATACGCCAGCAAAGTTATGCGCAGGCTGAACACGAGAAACCGCGTTCCAGCCAAGCGGTTGCCCAATTTCCCCTTGCAGGCTGCTTAAGCAGTTCGGGGGCGGGCTGTGCGGACCAGCTGCAGGCTGGTCCTTATGAGTCTAAAAACCCTTGCTGAGGTAAAATACTGATATTGACATTGATTTGATTTGACTTTCTGAGTGTTGATTTACAGTGGTTGAATGCACGAAATCATGGACTAATAAGTAAGTCGTTCGACACCTAAGGATGAAAGCGCCCGGGAGTAAACTCTGTAAGCTGCCACTTAGGAGCAATCCTAGGTATACAGCCGGGTTATGTGTGAGGCCACGTAGTGAGCACACACATGTAGCTCCAAGGCTCTGTTCGGTGAATCACTTGAGACTGATGGGACATGGTAACAAATGAGACTGATATCACTGTAAGGTCAACCGTCTTCCATGCTAGGTGGAAGTCGTTCAGACCTATGAAGCTTGACTGTTGGGCGGTCAAGTGGAGGGGCATGTTTTCCTAGATGACTCAAGGTAGTAATACCGGACTGTCTAAAGAAATTAGGCTCTGCAAGTTGTCTCCTGTGAGACCTTGGTGGATCTGGAACAGGAGGGGAGGAGGTGCGGAGAACCGGACATGTTCCGGAAAACATGTGACGCCTATTAGTTGTGATGTGGTTCTGCTGGCGGCTCGTAGTTTGGATCACTGTGGGGTTTGTCAGTTGAGCTTCCCTCCTCTAAAGCTCTGGTGGGGCCCGCTCATGAGATGTCGTGATCTTGTTGGATTTTCTGCCTGCCACTGTGACGGCTGCCAACTTATTCTCTCAATGGGGCAGTGATGCGAATATACAGCCTAGCACTGCTCAAGTCCATCTCCACCTCCTCGTGGTATGGGCTGGTAACACGGCGGCCGCGCCGTGGCTAACGGAGTGAGGACGATTGAAGGTGGTAACGGCCTGTCTGTGCACAGATAACCAGTTACGGCGAGGTTATGTGCAGTCTTACAGAGGCTGTATATATTCTTCGCCCTGCGGTGAAGACCCGCGAACCGAATTGCACTTCCCCAGATGAGGCCTTGATCTAACAAGTCGGGCTGATCTCGAGGTGGCGGAGCTCCTAAGAAGGGATTGTCTGGCGTCCTAGAGGAGTTGGGCTGTCCTGGGTAAAAACTCAGTGTGCATGTCTGAAAATTGTGGGTACCCAGGGGATCAGTGTGAAAGCCTCGGCTTCAGCTGTGCTGATCTCGGGTTGGACTCTGGGTGGCATTGGTTGAACCTTCCACTGGAAGGAGATCTGGAGGCGGGTACTTGCCTAGAGGGCTGGCTCTGCATGACATGTAGGGTCAGTAGCAGCTGCCGTGGAACGCAAGCATGCTGGCTCCCTCAGGGTCATTTTCAAAGGGTTGGTGCTCGCTAACGAAGGGTCGATGGTCTAGTCTGCCTAGTAAGAGTACTCGTGTACGAAGCGGTTTCGTAGAGGTGGATAGTCCTCGGCCCTATCTAGGAGGCACGTACGGATTCATCTCCATACTCTGCTGTTGACAGGTGAGGTGTAACCACCCTCGGGTGGAGAACATCCACCCACTGCGATTGGAAAGGGCGTGATCTCTTTCTATTGGCAGCATTCAACTGCTGTCAATTAGAGATCTGGCCAAGCTCAAACAACTAATCGTTTGTGGACGAATGTCTGGGGGAGTGCACACACATCTGACAGCCTGATGAGAGAATTGCAACCTGAAGTGGCCTTTAACAAGCCTGAATGTTTATGAAAATCCTGAGGTGCACTCTCTGTTATACTGCTCAGAAAGATATCTCTTGTTATACCCTATGGGCTCAGATACAGCAGGAGCAGCCGTGGTCAAAACCTGTGACACTAAGTGTCGAGAACATGTGACGGCTATTGGCCCTGTGGGGATGGGTTGGAGCTGGGCTGTGGTCTGGTAACCAACATGTCATGGGTGTAAGGTGAAAGGGACGTGGGTACCCTGAAAACCGGACTTGTCCGGCATGTAAGGGGGAGCTTGGGTTCCTGAAGTGCCTGGAAGGGTAGTCGTGACATAAGGAATGACTATCCTCATCTGGCCATCCCCTTGGCTTAGGCCCTAGCAGTGTTAACCAGCGTATGTGTAAGAGTGAGTCGGTGTGGTGAGTGTCTCCACCGTCGGGGCATGGAGTGGGTCCCCGTGGTACCGGCAGCCTGAGGTATCCTTACTTACGAGCTCCTGTTGGGTCTTCTCATCATTGGGACTGCCCCTTCTGCTGCGTGGGCCGTTGACTCAATTCCTTCAATGGAGCAGCTATGCAAATATTTATCCTAGCGCTGCCCAAGTCCATCTCCACCTCCTCGTGGTCTGAGCTGGTGACACGGTGGCCACACCGTGGCTAACGGAGTGAGGACGATTATAGGTTAGTGACGGCGTCGTTGGTGTACATACGATCAGTCACGGCAAGGTTATGTGCAGCCTTCCAGAGGTTGTATATATTCTTCGTCTGCAGTGATGACCTGCGAACCGAATTGCACACTCCCAGCTGAGGTCTCGACCTGGCCAGTCTAGGTGGATCTCGGAGTGGCGGAGCTCCATTGAAGGGACTAACTAGCGTCCTGAAGGAGTTGAACTTCCCCGGGTGAAAACTCAAGGTGCATGGTCAAAATTTTTGGTACCCAAGGGATCAGTGTGAAGCCCCGGCTTAGGCCGTGCTAATTTTGGGTCGGACTCTGGGTAGAATTGGTTGAACCTTCCGCTTGGAAGGAGATCTGTAGATGGGTATTTGCCTGGAGGGCTGCACCTGTGTGTCTGTAGAGTCGGCAGCAGCTGCTATGGAAAGTAAGCGTGTCGGCTCACCTCAGGTGGCAGTTTCGAATGGTTGATGCTCATCTATGAAGGGTCGACGGTCTGGTCCGGCTAGTAATAGGACACGTTTACGAAGCGGTTTCATAGAGGTGGGATAGGCCTCGACCCCATAAAGGTGGCCCGTATAGATTCAACTCTATACGCTGCTGTTGATAGGTGAGGTGGAACCACCCTTAGGGGTGGAGAACATCCACCCACTGCGATTGGAAAGAGCGTATCTCTTTCTATTGGATTGTATTCAACTGCATCCAATTGATAACCTCTGTTCGAATCTTAAACTATACATTTTACTGCAGTGATAATACCTGGAAGTGTGCACACACATCAATGAACAGCCTGGTGTGACAAATTGCCTGTAGTGAAAAACAAGTAAGCCTGGATATTCTGTAAGACCTGATGTGCACACTTATTAATAACTGTTCTGGATTATCTCTAACGTTATACCCCAGTGGATTAGGCACGGCAGGGCCAGACTGGCGAACACAAATCGTTGCATGAAAACAGATAACATGTGACGCCTACCAAGATGGCGGCTGCACCTACCAATATGGTGGAAATAGTGTTGGCGGGGGGAACCTTCAGAAATTTAAATTTTTCAAATAAAAAATTCAACAATTTTTTATTAATAAAAAAATTTTATACAATTTTTCATATTTTTTTTATAAATTATTGGGAATTTTTGGGATTTTTTTTTTGGATTTCAATGTCAAAGGTCACCGGCGTCAAGGTCAAATTTCAGCATGGTCGAGATCAAAGGTTAAGGTCACCTGGATACAAGATGGCCGCCGCCCGACCGGAATGACAGAGCACGATCAGCTCCGACGGTCCGGTCCCAGGTCCCGATGTACCAAAGTCCCCATAATCCCCCTACCAATTACACGAATGATCACGCAATAATATTGGGGTCGCGGGGGCAGAGCGGTTAGATTGCTCGCCTCCCGCCAAGGCGAACCAAGTTCAATCCCCGGTCGGGTCACTCCCGGATTTCCGCAAGTGGGAATCGTGCCGGACGATGCCGTTGGTTTGCGGGATTTTTTCGGGGATCTCCCGTTTTCCCCGCCTTTGTATTCCAGCGCTGGTCCATACTCACCTCATTTTACCCTCATCGGCTATCAAGACATCGTTGTTTAGAGCCATACAAATCTCTCATCTCAATTCAACTCACGCAATAATATTGAGTTGACAAGAAAATATACAACACCAACTTAAGTAACATCAGAAACGAAAACCGTTATGCTATGACCACTTTGAAAGAAATATCAGTAAATTTGTATCCACTCTTTATTTTTTACAAAATTCGCTGTGGTTTCATGAAACATATGCAGGAATTTGAACGAACAATATTTTAGGACCTGCAAAAATCTACGTTTGATAAATATTTCACATTTTCAATCTAACGTCTAAGTAACGACTTTCGATTTGTAAGCATTTATTCCGTTATAATGATAAATACAGCTAAACAGCAGTAATACTAAATATTAGAAAACTGTTTAAAGACAGCGTGTTAGAGCAGCTGTTCGCATAAACTACCAATATAACTGTTGAATCTATGTATGATTTACAAAATTACCACCTATAAAAACTACGTCTACCAGAGCATAGGAACTAACTGAAGACTTCCTAGTAAAATATTTTCTGTAAAATTAGTGTTTTGGCCTATACGCGTGTCTCGATAAACGTGTTTTATAGAAGATGAGTTTCTCTCAGGTAAAAAAAAGTATTTTATACAGGTTTGCCGCTTTTTAAATTTGTCACAAAATATACATTTTTTGAAAGAAAAAAAAAAGTGAAAATGGTTATAAATCATATGTTTGGAGCTTCCCTGCTTAATTTTCCTGAAAATTAGGAGAACATACGAAGTATAATCTGCAATTTAATTCAGTCGCTTCCAACGCTATAATAATAATCCACTGATGCAGCTCTAATTTATAAGAAATTCAGCAACAGCTAGTGTTAATTCGAAGCCTTTATAGGTCGTCGTATGCTGCATCGCAACCCATTGGCGTGACTTTGTGTATGTGTTAAATTACTAGGAAGTCGCCTGAAAGTCCAATCTATACTTAATTTTCAAATTGCCTGTTAAAAATTCAAACATCTTAATGTCTCGGATATCTTAACAAATATTTTAAAATACATCTTGTTTTTTCCGTAACTTTTGTCATGTACGTAAGTATAAAAGGCATTTTGTATCTTTATTTTTTACTGATGCGAATATAAATGAAACAGTGCAAAATTCAGAAAATCTGTTAAGTAGTCATATTTGCAATAAAACCTTGATATGTTCACATCAAAGCTTAAAAACAAAGGGCTGTAGATAAATCCATGATGAAGGGGATCTGGCCACCTTAACCATTTCAAAAAATACTTAACTTTATGTTTTCAGAAGTAAATCTCTGTAGATATACACATTATAAAATTTAATAAATTTAAAAAAATCTCTTTTTTTATTTTTTTTTTATTGAATAAAAAAAGGGTCTACTGTTTTTTAAATAATTCAATACATAATAATATTCATATTATTTGATTTATACCATTTTATTATGTAGATCTCTATAAAAACAAAATTTACACAAAATAATTTCCTAAAGTTTAACAAAATTTCATCTTTGAAACACTTGTTAAAAACATTATTTAAAAAGTATTGTTTCTTCAAGTTATATAATTGTCAGTATTAAAGAGTTGTCGGTAATATTGTTTGTTATTTTTAAGTTCATTATTTTGGCATTCTTACTGATTTGGTGGTTTGAATTCCTAATTTTTCGCAAGTTGAAAATAATAGACTCTACTAACTATTGCCGTATATGAGAGTTACCAGCATTCAAATATGTTGTCAATAAATCTTAGCCCATCGAAATATATGGAATAATTCAAATGCTGGTTATTTTATTTTATTTTTTGGGAATTCGCGTACTTCCGCCTAACTGCAGCTGTTTCCCGCATTTGAGACGGAGAAGCGTAGGAGACATAAGGATGAGACTGCCACGCCCACCAAGTGCGCCATCGCCTCTACGCGCAGGGATCTGAACTGGCATGCAGTTTTCCCGTCGTGCTGCGTGTACCTACGCAACTTTCACAGGCGAACCTATTATTTTATTGGTGGAAAGTCTGTAGCAAGATTCGATACAGTTTTCTATGGCAATTTTTCTCGCGTCTGGGTTGTATGTTTTAAGATACAGGAGTATAAAAATGAGCAGTTTCAAATGATTTCGGAGGACTCTGAAATATTATATCTAAAATTCGTGATATCTTGAGAAAACCGTGTAATAATTTCGTTAAAAAAAAAAGTATTTCAAACTTGCTCCAGCGCAGTTCAAGCGCCTGGTAGGCACATGAACTGCGTTGTAGTGTCTTTGAAATATATGTTTTTTTATGAAACTATAAAACGTGCGTCCACTACGAAAAGAACACGCACTTCAGTCTATGCCTGCCAATTACTTCCTAGAAACAATGAAAATTAGAAAAAAAGTTTCAGAGTACTCCAACATTGCTAAAATTGCTCTTTCAAAGTGACGTATCTCAAAATATACGCCCTTTATACGTACAGAAGTACTCGCGGGGCGTGAACTGGACCTTGCTACAGACTTCCCACCAATGAAATAATAACAAGGCCGCGGCTTCAAGTCCCATAGCAACACGCAGCACGGCGAGAACACGGCGCGGCAGTTCAGATCCATGCACGTAGTGGCGATGGCACTCGAAGCGCCAAACACCTGCAGGTAGGCGGACCCCTTAAGGGCGAGCAGAAATTATACTTACGTTGGCGGATATTGATGACATTTTCTACGCTATTTTGTTAGGTTATGTAAGTTGTCTCTACCTGATTTTGTACCATTTTTAATTTATTGTTAGATTTAAAATGAGTTGTTCTAATCTATAGCTTTTTAATACAGATTATGCTTTTAAAAATATGCCTTTCGTTTTGAAGCATGCTAGCACACAACCTTTTTAATTTATCTTCAGAAATTTTTGTCAAATGTACAATATTTATGACATTAAATGATTGAAATTTGCACCTCTGCGTAAGGTTAAAATACAGATTTCAGAGACATTAACTACCGTGCTTCATAAAAATATTAAATGTAAATTAAATATGACATTGTTAAACCATTATAGTATACTTTCATTCCTAATAGACACCTGTGCTACAACTGAGAAAGCCAAATTACTGACCTAAGCTGCTTATACACGATGCGTAATGGATTTCTTACTACGCCTTGTATGAGAAATTTTATGCGAGATTATCAGGAAAATCCATGAGAAACAAGTCCATACAAATCAAACTTGGTGCAAAACATCTCCTTGCATGAGAGAGGTTGAAAGTCTCTGAACATCTTAACTGGTCGTAATTTTAATTTTTAACTCTGATTAACACTTACCGATTAAAAATAGTGGCTATTAAATGGAACACGATATTTCTTGTATTCGTCCATCAATCTCGCATCATTATCTCAACTTCACTCCATCCCCAAGACAACATTTTCGAGAGTGCTTCACAATAAATATTTTTCGCCTAGTTTATCTGTGAATAGCTAAATAACCTGCATTTCTCCTACCTCTCTGGTTGATATATTAGGTCGTCACATGACTTTTGGAGAACTACCAACAGAATCATTCGTTCCGTGCACAATTCTTCTGGAAATAGGATATGCTCAATCTCCTGCTATCGTGCGAGATCTGCAATGCACTAGATATTCTTGCGTGAAATAGAGTACAGGCGTACCAACCTTGCACGGATTTTTTCTCTCTCTTGTGCAGTGTAAAGCTGCTTTAGAAAGCGTCAAATTTTCGCTCGGTGTGGTTAGGGGTGGTGGTAACGAAACAAAATCATTATTTTATATTTGCAAGAATTAAGCCTACTATTTAACTTGTAGAAATTACTTACAAGTAGGGGCCGTGGTGGTGTAGTGGTTAGACTACTCGCTTCCCACCTAGGCGAACCGGGCTTGATTCCCGGTGAGACCGCTCCTAGATTTTTGCATGTGGGAATCGTGACAGACGATGCCGCTGGTCGGCGGGCCTTCTCGGGGACATCCCGCTCCCCCCGACCATCATTCCGGCCCCGCTCCATACTCGCCTCACTTCACCCTCATCGGCTCTCAAGATCTCGATGTTAAGAGCCGCCCAAATACCTTCACTCATTCACTTTCCATTACTTAAAAATACAATTTTCCTCTCGTAAAAAAATTTGGACAGCATTTTTTTTTTAAATTAAAAATCTAGCGTTTTGGAGATGTACAAATAATAAACACTAACTTACCTAAGCTTCAAGAAATCTTTAAAATCATGCAATTAAATGTGTTCGCAATTTTTGAAAATTGTTTAAAATAAGTAAATCCCTGCATAATTTTCTTTTTTTTTAATTATTAATATTTCTTTCGGATATTTTAAAATAATTAAGACATGACCTTTCAGTCACCTTTGTTAAATATCCAGTAAATATATTCGTTTACTTTATTTCTATGTTCCAAAAGCACGAAATGATGATTTCGATATGGCATGATGTAAGGAGTAAGTGGTCGAAATATTATTTTAGATGCGAGTAAACAAAGTAGCGTGTGCAAGTATGAGAGGACGAGTGCGAGCAGCAGCGGCAGGCGGTACTCACAGCTGGAGCTGCAGGCTGGGTGGTTGCCCATGAAGCCACAGCGAGGCACGTCAGGCGGGGCGCCGTGTCTGCCGCCCGGCCAGTGGATCTTCTTGCCCGCCACCGGCCGGAAGCTGCGGTCCACGCCCAGGTAGTGCGCCACCACCTCGAACCTCCCTGTGATGGGGTCGAGGTCCAGCACCGAGTAGTCGGCGTCCCGGTCTCCGTTGTCGTCGATGCGCACGTGCCCCGTGATGCCTGCCGCACATCGCACATCGCACATCCTGTAGAGTGAACTCTGGCCAGCCCCTTCTGACTCAGCACCCTACTGCGTTCTTACCACTGGTGCTGTCAAAACCACGTGCCCCGTGATGCCTGCCGCACATCGCACATCGCACATCCTGTAGAGTGACCTCGGGCCAGCCTCTTCTGTCTCAGCATCCTACTGCGTTCTTACCACTGGTGCTGTCAAAACCACGTGGCCAACACTAACTTTATCTCCTTTCGCACGCGCCTTAACAATGCTAATCACCGAACAACCCAATGTTTTATATTTGTACGAAATATTGTTCAGCTCTATAAATTGTATGTATGTACTTTTCCTTCGTATAAAACTTTTTATATCGCATATTTATTTGCGTTATGGCATATAAAAGTTACAATTTTAGTATTTTTGGGACTTGCAAACAATGAAAACTAACTCACTTGCTGAAAATGACATAGTTCTCACTTAAATATCATACCACCCTTGAATATCTGCGTGATTTTCTTTATTCAATTAACACGTTCCAAAAACACTTGAACTTTGATTCTGACATGTCATTTTTAAAAAGCTATGGGAACAAAAAATTGTTATGCAAGGAAAGGGCACTTACAAGTAATGTATACAAGTTTAACAGTATGTCATACAAATATAAAACAATGATTTTTTCTGTTGGCAAGCACCCTTTACTCTTTGAAAACTTTGCCAGAGTCTAGCTCTGACAAAGGCGGTTTGATGATTTCTCTGTACTTGAAGACAAAACTCTCACGGTTATGCTTCCAGTGCTTCGCTAGTTTTTGGGACCATTTTATATAAACACTATGACATATGATTTGTATTTTTCGAGGTCAAATAATGTAACTATGTTTCATCTATCAAATGAACAGGCTAGGCTGTATGCCGAGAAACACTTGACAAATCACTGTAATTGGGTACAGTCAGATACCCTATTAATTGGCTAACAACTAGCCAATAAAAGGACTTGTAAATACGGAAATCATGTCAGGTGTGGTTTGGACCAATAAGATGCTGGTAAGTGGGACTGAACAAACCACCAGAGCTGGTGCTTCTGTGTTGGGGGATATAGACTACTTGCTTCTATCTTGCCCTTACTGCAAGACAACATATGAAGTCCTCAAAGTGTTGCAACTCTACTACATTACCTTCAGGTTTAACACCAAAATGCAAATAAAGGCTGTTTGGAGTTGAGAACTTTTGAGAGGCCTGTTTTGAATATAATTTTCTGCCTAAGAAGTAGAGAATCAGGAAGTTAGCGAGTTCAAAGTGTGCTCAAATAGACTTTATGAACTTGTATGTAATTCCTTGTTAATTCTATGATTGGGCCGCTCGATACCTGAAACTACCTACAGGACTGTGAACCAGTAATACACGTGTAGAAATAAAGGATCACGTACAACTTAGTACACAGGACAAAGTGGTTGTCATAAAGACATCAGCCAGTTATTAAAAGAGAACGCTTTGGACGCATAGAGAAGTGTCCAGTTTAGCCTAGCCGTCATATGAAATTGTGAAATTTGTCGGTACTCTACCAATAAGTCTCCTCCAACCACATATGAAATTAACATTCCCATGAAAATTATCACTTGAGTCATGTCTCGAATTTTAAACTGTGAAACTGTTAAGAACTTACACGGACATGCCAGAAGTCATGGGATATGCGTCCAGTATTGTGTACGCCCGAAAAAGTTCAGCATTTCGTCGTGGCATCGATTCCACAAGTGGACGAAACACGCGTGGAGAGATGTTGACCCATGTCGTCTGGATAACTACCCACAGCTCCCTGATATTTGTAGGCGCAGGATCTTGGGAGCTAATGGATTTTCATGCCACGCCACGTAAATGCTCGCTGGGGTTCATATCTGGCGAACGAGGTGGCCACAGCAGTCGTTGAAAGTCTCCAGAATACTCCTCGAACCAATACTGGACAACTTGGGCCGATGACATGGTGCATTACCCTGCTGGAACATCACATCGCTGTGGGAGTACGTGAAGTCCATGAGCGGTTGCAATGCAATGCCGTTACCAGCGTACACTTACTCACGCGATTTCAGAACACAGCAGATACAGGTCAGGGCACTTCCAAGACGTACCGGTACGGTGGCGCCTCCGACTATGACCTTTACGTACTGCTATTCCGTGACTTGTGACATGTCAGTGTAATATATATTTATATAATACCTAAGTTTACACTTAAACAACCATAAAATTAATTAAATAAGTTTAGTACTCACAAATTAAAAAAATTTTAATTTTAATATGGCGTTAAGATATTGTACTATTTTCCTTACATTGCGACCAACATTCCTGGCAGCATGCCAGTCAATGCAAACGTTGAAATATATGCGTATTGTTTCCGGAGCAATCGCGAACTAGCTGTGGTTATATTGAAGTTAAATTTAACTATTTTTTATTGTGGAAACATAAGACTTCTTTAACTCAAAACGTAAACAAGCTTCAACATAGTGCAGTACTCTATTTCCGAAAATTTGCAGGATGTATTTGCTCTTTCAAACCAGGGCATGGAGAAACCCGGTCGTGTACTCGGCATATACCCTCAATCAGAGCACTTACTACATATGTAGATTTACTTTAGACAAAATATTGCAATTCTCCCATATTGCCATTACACCCTTGCGTCACATAAATAAAGTAACATTTCTATAAGTTTCAATCGCGCTGCAAGTTTCAAACGAAAAAAAAACTATAACTTGTTTTAGTGATGCATTAGTGCTCTGTACATCTCGTAGCCAGGCGAACACATACAAATACGTAGTTTTGATGTAACGCGAATTGTTGTTTGTTAATGAAATATCATCACTCTTGTATGAACCCACTAAACGGATCGATATGACTACGTCAAATAATTTTATAATATTGTATTTATAAAAGTGAGTTTAAGCGGCGAAACCAAAACAGTTAGAGTACGCAGAAATGCCAAAGTTATATTTTAACCAACAAGTTTAAGCAGACAGCATGTACACTGGAGAGCCAAAAAAAACTGGTATATGCGTGCATATGCAAATAACAGAGGTATGGAACCAATCAGAGTAACGCGATGCGATTGGCAGCAACTATATAAGACAACAAGCGTCTGGAAAAGTTGCTAGATCGGTTACTGCTGCTACAATGGCAGGTTATCAAGATTTAAGTGAGTTTGAATGTGGTGTGATAGTGGGCTCACGAGAGATAGGACATAGCATCTCCGAGGTAGCGATAAAATTTGGATTTGCGAGTGCGACCATTTCACGAGTGTACCGTGAATTTCGGGAATCCGGTAAAACATCAAATCTTCGACATCGCTGCTGCCGGAAAAATATCGTGAACGAACGGGAGAAACGACGACTGACGAGAATCATTAAACGTTAGAGACATGCAACCCTTTCTCAAATTGGCGCAGATTTCAATGCTTGGGCATCAACAAGTGCCAGTGTGTTAACTATTCAACGGATCATCATTGATATGGGCTTTCGGAGCTGAAGGCCCACTCGTGTAGCGTTGTTGACTGCACGACACAAAGCTTTACGCCTCGCCTGGGCCCACCAACACCGTCATTGGACTGTTGATGACTGGAAACACGTTGCCTGGTCTGACGAGTCTCGTTTCCAATTGTATCGGGTGGATGAACGTGTATGGGTATGGAGATATACTCATGAATCCATGGACCCTACATGTCAACAGGGGACTGTTCAAGCTGGTGGAGGCTCTGTCATGGTATGGGGCGTGTGTTTTTGGCGTGAAATGGGACCCCTGATACGTCTAGATACGACTCTGACAGGTGACTGATACGTAAGTATCCTGTCCTATCACCTGCACCCATTCATGTCCATTGTGCATTCCGACGGACGTGGACAATTCCAGCAGGACAATGCGACACCCCACACGTCAAGAGTTGCTACCGAGTGGCTCCAAGAACACTCTTCTGATTTTAGACACTTCCACTGGCCACTTAATCACCATACATGAACATTATTGATCATTTCTGGGATGCCTTGCAACGTGCTGTTCAGAAGAGATCTCCACCGCCTCGCACTCCTAAGGATTTGTGGACTGCCCTGCAGGATTCATGGTGTGAATTGCCTTCTGCATACCTTCATATATTAGTCGAGTTCATGCCACGTCGTGTTGCAGCACTTCTGCGTGCTCGCGGGGGCCCTACACGATATTAGGCAGGTGTGCCAGTTTTTTTGGCTCTTCAGTGTATATAGCATATAGCGTATGCACTCGACTACAGCATTGCCATCGTGGTGTTAAGTACGGCTCCGTTGTGCACATCCTGTCGTAATGATACCTGTGAAGGAGGCCATAGACACGTCTACAAAACATAGGAAACGCAACATCGAGCCCGAATGTAATGTTTAAATTTTAACAGCAAATTCCATATAACGTCAGAAAAAGTGGGTCCAGCAGACACATTACATTCCTTTCTAAATTCAACAATCTGTAAGCAGACCCCGCCTCGAGTGCACAACGGTAGCCAATCAGAAATAATTACGACAGCACACACGTCGAGGGACGCGAAGAGTGGATAGTAATGTGAGGCAGACAATCGGCGAGTGTTATTAACTAGAGGGCGTGGGTGGCGACCAGAACAGGATACGACGGCATTCCTCTTCCTGGGAGGCGAGTCCAGAGTGCGAAACCGGGTGACATCCTTTATCTGACTTGCTCCCTCTCACTTAATACAGCCCTCCTTCTCATTCTTTTCTACTGTTGACCCCATATCTGAAATTATTGTAGTACTGTTTCTAGAGTTACTGATAAATAATTAATTTCCTTTTTGATATGGAATCCTCCTCTGGTTTAATACATCTATAATACCAATTATGTATCCTTTTCCTCTTTCTAGACTACAAGGAGTTATGGCATAACATGTGAATTTTGCGAATTAATGATTTACCAGCATCTACACTTCTCAGTACTTAACTTGGCTTCTACCATGGTGCTAAAATTAATTTTTATTCAGTTGTGTTACACGTGGTGTGATCACATAATTTCTTGTTTATTACTGAGCAGGGCGCGTAACAACCATAGTCTACGGTCAAAACCACTTCGTTTCAATTATAACAGGAACACTAGGTTACACGTGCTTGAAGTCCAGCCTGACACAGAAAGAATATGTGTAATTCGCGTCCCTCAATCATGCGATACCACGTGATTTTGAGAGTTACGTTGGCAAAACGAGAACCAGTGTTGGGCACATGCGCAAAACACAAGCATCTGTTCATCTTATATCCAGTCTGCATGTCACACCCCACACGTTGTCGCCCACTACAGTCCATTAATCGCTATTTCCAACTTTTCTGAAGTCCTGCTGAAGTAATACTTCCAGGATATTTCCCCGCCTAGCGTAAAGAAAGCTTAACTACGTCTATAAAATTACACTAAAGCGTCAACGCGCCGAGTCACTTTAATAATATTTTACATGAGAACTATTTCTTACTAGGCATTAACAACAGGGCTGTTTTATTCATATNCCGAGTCACTTTAATAATATTTTACATGAGAACTATTTCTTACTAGGCATTAACAACAGGGCTGTTTTATTCATATAAGTTATAATGAAATATTAAATGTTATTGATAAAGTTGCTTACTGATAATATCCGGGGCCCAGCGTTTGCTCAGTANAAGTTATAATGAAATATTAAATGTTATTGATAAAGTTGCTTACTGATAATATCCGGGGCCCAGCGTTTGCTCAGTAGTAGGCTAACAGCCTCACATTGCTGTAGTACAGAACAAATATTATACAGAAGTTAAATGGCGTTGCGGTTTCTTTCATGTATGCCTACTCTACCCTGCACAGGATTATTTACGCTCTTGTAGACAGGCATTGTGCTAGACGGGTTTCTGAACGCTACTTAAGTTTTCTTATTAGTCTCACTGCCACCTAGCAAGTTAATCTCTTCAAACCCTGATTGGCAAAAGACGCCCCACCATTTTGCTGGCCAGTATAACCATACTGATGACCGTGTGGACAGAGTAATCAGTATACGTTACAGCTTTACTTCCATATTGTTATGTATAGCACGTCGTTCTAATACATCGATCCATTCAGAAAATATACACAGCATACGCTGTAGTTTAAAACACAGTTTTACAGAAGAATGAAAGTCGTAAAGCGAGGGCTACTTAAAGCGATTCTTTGCTGACTTTGACACTTTTCAACGACAATATTTGTGTTTCAAAAACCAATTTCATAAATTGGCAACGAAATATTAACTTTCGTTTCTGTTCCAAAAAAAATATTTACACAGAAACAATTCATAGTTTAAAAAAAAAAATTATATTAGACACGAGAGCTTTAAATGAGACCCATATGATAACTAGGCAGGCTGCTTAAGAGGGCGAGGTAAATAATCAACGCTGAACAACTTTATTGAAGTTTACATGTTCCTGGAAGCCAATACAGAAATATTAAGAAATGGCAATGCTAAACAACAGTTTCTGCCTACCTGCGAGCAAACGTTTGAAGGGAATGATGCATTCGTTTAGTGCGCTGTTTTACGCCGAAATGGAACGTGCAAATTTATGGCTTGAGAAACATCTCGACACAGTAATGCATCACGCTGGCAAAATATTTTCACACGAAGTCAGTGCAAATATATCTAGGATTGCAGTTTCTTTGTTTCTTTTCTATATTATCTTCCGAAAACCTGTTGGATTTGGTGTTAGTGTGTTTGGTGTTTATTAACACGTTTGTCCGCCCCTGCCTGCAGGACTCTGAGCTGATGGTTGAACAGGAAGAACTGTTTCTGACTTTGGTAACAGCCAATGAACAAATGAGCTGTGCTCGAGTGTGCAACAGCACTGTGGAGTCTAGCATGGTGCTTCATCCGTAAAGCAACACAGAGGAGTCTCTAGTCGTTACTCCCATGCTAGTATGAATTTTCACATTGGGTTGGAGAGCACTTAATTAAAAGAAAAATGAAAAAAATGCAGTACTTTCAAAAGCATTCATTTATGGCGCCCACCCACTCGACACGCGAATTGTTTTGCAGTATGTTAAATTGAAACGTTTTTATAAGAAACCGTTGAACGTATTCGCAATCTGTTCATTTTTTTTTCTTCTCGCGCTTTATAATATTCCAGAATACATCTTTCAAGACAGTTTTCATTGCAAACATTATTTCAAAGGAGTGGATATAAAAGAGAAACGGGGTGATTAGGGGGCCTGAGACGCACCCTATTGCAACTTGATAATACACTGAACCGAATGAAATTATTCTTCAAACCAAGTACATTGTTAATAATTAAATACATGACAAAAATAAATGAAAAATATTTAGATTGCTTATTTACTTAGCTATCGACCTACATGTGTAGCATAAAAATTTAATGCTTACTGNAAATGAAAAATATTTAGATTGCTTATTTACTTAGCTATCGACCTACATGTGTAGCATAAAAATTTAATGCTTACTGTTAAGCAAGTGGTTTGAATGTTATTGAGAATACCTCACCACTCATGTAGCTATCACTATAATGCCTTTATAAATCTGCAATTTATTAGAAACCCTCCTATGTAGCCAAAAAACGGAATTTTCAGGCAGCTGTTTCTTAAGATATAATCCTCGTAAATACCAGTGAAAAAGAACGGTCTTCTTAAAGTTTCCTATTTAAACACAGCACGGCGGAAAAGCGGCGTACAGGCGGAAGCCTTACAATTTTATAGATTCTCATGAGTGGTATTTGAGGCGTTTACTACCCTAATTCCCCTACACTGAAAGTTGTAACAGCTCAAGTTGCCTCCTNCCCCTCCTTTACCAAGGTTCCCCTCCTCCACCCCGATCGTTAATGCGTACAGTTTCATTCTCCTTTCCTTTTTTCCTAACGAAAGGCCCACACTTGTAACGAGAAACGGTCCACAAATTTTCTCGCCAACCGATGGAGTCACTGAAGTTATGTGGCGGTCGTATTGCTGCTGTAGGACTCCAGGTCTCATCACGAACCTCCTTTATCCTTTGTAACAGGACGTAACTTCGAGTTTATAGTAACTCGTTCCACTCCCCAATGAACGGTCCCGAATAACTTCACGCTATTAGAAAAATTGTCCGTAAAATTACGTAAAATACCTGTTACAAATTATTCAGATATCTGCGTTAAATTACGGTCACTTCGTTTTTTTTTCAATAACGTTATCTCCGTAAATTTCACCTAAATTTCCGTAAATTTACGGAATCTGTCCACAAGTTTGCAAGTTTGTTTTCTTTTTAAATCTGCTCTTTATAAAAAGGGGTAACAAAAAAACGTTTTACTTTCGTTACGTGGGTGATTCATGGTGTATAAAGCTTACTATGAAAAAATAAAAAACGTTGACCGGTGGCGGGATTTGAATTCAAAAAACTTTTAACAGCCCAATACATTATCCACTCACCTACCACTCTTTTACAAGTATTGGTGTGGTAAATATGGAATTTATATGGAATGAAGCACGTATCTCTTAGTTTCTAGTCATGTTGGTGTCTGNACATTATCCACTCACCTACCACTCTTTTACAAGTATTGGTGTGGTAAATATGGAATTTATATGGAATGAAGCACGTACCTCTTAGTTTCTAGTCATGCGATCTTGTTTTTTTTATTTCAAGTTTAAAACAGGGGTATAAAAAATGTTTTTATTTTCGTAATGTATTTCACTGTGTATAACCAAGAAGTTAAAAAATGTTTTAATATGTATTCTTTCAGTGAGATTTAAACGCGAATCTAAATATTGACAATCAATAACTCGAAATACTCACCTACCACACATTTACACGAAGTATTTTGTAAATATGGATTTAACATGAAAGTGACGAACGCGCCTGTCTTAGTTGCAAGTTGTATTAGAGCGCTTGCTATATTTGCGGTTTATGAAACGAGGTTATGAACACTATAATTTGTATTTTCGTTATGTGCGTGTTTCACTGTAAATACATAAGGTTTTGTCCTGTAGTGGAATTTGAACAAGAATAAACGAATTGACACTCCATGAGTGTTTCGCACTCATGGAGTAGTATAGTGAAGATGGGATTTTATACGCTTCAGGTATCATCTGCATTGTTCGTGTCTCGAAATCGAAGCCATAAGAATAAGAAGAGCTTCCGTATTTTATATTTACGGAGCTCATTTCCGTCATTCGTCATCACGAAGTTCCTCTCCGTAAATTAACTCTACGTCTCCGTAAAAGTTTCCGAAAATCTACAGAAATTTCTGACAGTGCACGGGTCAAGAAAGGTTTGTCGTGCTCGTCACTTGTCAAACCTTAAATGAGTTACACTACCCTTCGGGTGAATTTCGGAGTTCCAAGGAGTCGCAGTCAGGACTCCACATTCCTGTGTATACTCAAACCTCAGCTGTTTGTTTATTGGCTAAGACCCAGAGAGCGGGCAGTTCTATCCCAGACCAGAGGCAGCTCGTGATTCTGACCTTGTTTTATTGCAGGTTCGTTAGCGACTCAAGATTATCCACACACTTAAATTCGAATCAGTGGTTTTTCATTTATTCTAAATACGTAGTAAAGTTCAACTACTCGAATCATTGAGTTTGGCTCCACTCAGAATCTGTTATAACCCACTGGTTGTTCCAGTGAAACAATTTCACTGATTGAATAAGTGAGAGCCAACTGCGTGAGACGAATTAAGTATTATTTTTATTGAATGTATGAAAATCATTACGAGAAATGAACATATTTCTGATAGTCACTGCTTGCTTATATTGTAGTATTTAACTTAATTTAGAAAAAATAAATAAAACATATAAGCGGTGCCCGGGATTTTACTTACATTACCCCACTGCTAGACCGTTAATTTACCAATCGAACTACTAAGCGAACGTTGACTACAATCGGGAAAATATAGGCCTTATATTTCTTTTCGAAAATATGTAGCTTAAATTTGTATGCCTTTTCATTTCGTTTCTAATTTAATTGGCAACGGTATGATTGTTAAAAGAGATAATATATTTTATTGCACTCACTTCACAATCAATGCAGTTAAACCTTCAAACCGAGTGCTATGTTGATTACGTTATAACGAAATGAAAAACTCAATATTGATGTTTCCTCGTAAAATGGTATTGTAAAAGACGAAACTCCCATTTAAAGAAATATTTGTTATAGGTTTTATTAGTTTATGCGTTGTTATTTTATTTGATGCCCGTAGTTCAACTGATCCATCAGTCAAAAAACCAAGCACTGAAAAACAGGGAATGAAATGGTTGATGAATCAGTGGAAAATGTCACTGAAGCAATAAGTGAAGGAAAAGTGGTACTTTTTTTTATTAATGTGTCTGTTAAATTGGCTAAAGGGACTGTTGAATAAGTCAGGTGCCGTTAACTGATTTAAACAGTGAAATTCTCATCGGATTTAGAGTTCAGGGAGTGTCAAATAAACTGTAATCCAGTAAGAAGCTTACCTCAGATATAATCCTACTTGTAGATGTCTGAATCTTATTTTGGCAGTATTTTGCTGACACAAACTACACTACTTCCTCATGTTCGTAAATCATTGGCCGTGTGGCAAGCACGCTGAACTCGTACCGGAGAGATCTGCGTTGAATTCACAACGTAACCCGAGTCATGGCATGTGGGAAACGTGGCGGACATTGCGCTCACTGATGAGGGTTATTTTTTTCTCAAGGTGATCCCTCTTTCTTCCACGTCATTACACATCTTCATTTCGTCAACCTATGGGTATAAAAAAGAATAATTCGCGATTTCGATGACGTGTAGGCTAGACTCAATATTCGTTTTTACCCTCAAACTGATATTAACTGCTTGTTTTACGCTTACTTCCACAGTGAATGGCCGTTGTGTGTTTGCTATTGGCTCGGAGTCCTGATGTAGGTGTCAACTAGGTTGTCGGCCAATCGCATAAGTAATACACAAGCACAAGTATTCAACGTCTGACTAATCCAGAAATGAAGGCGCGTATTTTTCATCATGACAGACACGTATTTGTCCCATCTCAAGAAGCCATGAGCTTTACCTGCACCCTAGCACGTGGCATTGGTATTATTTAACTACAGGCCATCTTCAGAGTTGTGATAACCGCCAGCCAGAGTTGTGATAACTGCCATCCAGAGTTGTGATAACTGCCAGCCAGAGTTGTGATAACTGCCAGCCAGAGTTGTGATAACTGTCAGTCAGAGTTGTGATAACTGCCAGCCAGAGTTGTGATAACCGCCAGCCATAGTTGTGATAACTGCCAGTCAGTTGTGATAATTTCCAGCCCGAACTGTGATAACTGCCAGCCAGAGTTGTGATAACTTCCAACCAGAGTTGTGATAACTTACAGTCAGTTGTGATAACTTCCAGCCATAACTGTGATAACTGCCAGCCAGAGTTGTGATAACTGCCAGCTATAACTGTGATAACTGCCAGCCAGAGTTGTAATAACTACCAGCCAGCATAAGTTCTGGTCAGGTTCGGCGTGTAGNTATAACTGTGATAACTGCCAGCCAGAGTTGTAATAACTACCAGCCAGCATAAGTTCTGGTCAGGTTCGGCGTGTAGGGCTGCACACAGGTGCACCATACAGCTATGCGCTCTACGGGCCTGTCATTACGGCCGAGCACAGGAGTCCGCGTGGACACCAAAG
The DNA here is from genome assembly GCA_002778355.1 of Clitarchus hookeri. NCBI lineage: Eukaryota > Metazoa > Arthropoda > Insecta > Phasmatodea > Phasmatidae > Clitarchus > Clitarchus hookeri. Next base: position 288,522 of record NQII01001479.1, on the reverse strand, counting down.
AATTCTGGCTCAGTTATGATTATACTTGACAAAACCTACGAAAATAACCAGTTGCTGACGTTTGTTGTTGAGTCCATGTTGTTGTATATTCACGGTATCTTCACACTTTTATAACCAAACCTTTGAAAAATCACCCTATGTATGACGTGTTTGGTTGTTTCTTAAATATGTAATTTATCACTTCCGTTTCATAATGATGTTAACATAAAAATAACTTGTTTTTGTTAAAATTAACTTGTGAATATATTTTACCTATAAGTTATAATATTTCATTTGCAATTAATACGAATAAAAACAGAGATAAATAACCATTTTGGTAATGCCCAGTAACAAAAAGTTATCATTCAAATATTGTAATATTGAGTGCGCACGAATGATGTGCATTGTTTATTTGGTATAATTTTTTAGACTTCGTTAAACTTTGCTAGCAGGAGGGGGAGGAATAGCCTGGAAGTAGAACTTTATCATGGTTTCAGGAAAGTTGGCAGTAACCTCGAATGGACTATAGTGTGTTACTCATCCTGCAGAGTAACACACTACAGAATACTGCACAGGCGAATGGCGAATATCGATTACATTGAAGTTATTTGTCATCATGTGTCATTACCATAAGTGGAACAGTATACACGAGTTAAAGAATGTGCAAGATACTAAAACGCAGGGAGTTCGAGTAGTTAGAAAATAATTTTCTGTTGACTCCAGGTGCTGCGGTATTTTACACCCAATGTGATGCTGAAAGCATTGCGATGCGCTAAAGGATGAGCTGTTTAAACTTAATTATTACTCATGAAAGTTTTGAAGACATATGATTTCTGACAGGCATTATCTTTCATTCTAACAGGGGGGTGAAACTGTTGGCTTCTGTCAACAAGCATATACCACCAAATAGTGAAATGTAATAAAGGAAAAGTTCAACTTGAACGTACCCATGAAATCTCTGTTCCACATCCTTCTCGTGATGGCTCTTCCGTCCCAGACGCTCCCGCCTTCTGTGATTGTCTCGTTCAAGGCCATCCCCAGTAGGTACACGCCGTCATAAAAGGCTCCCACGAAGAAGTTCACCTACAGACATATCCACAAGGTTTTTATACAGATTCACGAAAAATCTACGAAATGGGCATTGATTCTCAGCTAGCTTTGCGTGTTTCCTTGACATTTATTTCTTCATATTAGCCACAAACATTTTTAAATATCTGTCGACTTGTGTTAAGATTTGTCGACGTTCCCTTACAGGAACAATGTACAGCACAATATATGCATTGCTTGATACCATGATCAGTGTGCATACGTAATGTCCCAATGACAAATGGCTTTTCCCGTAAGTAAGAATAAACAGGAAAATTTCGTTAGCTCCATATAGACTACATTCAACCTTCCTTGTATAATAGGCCCTAAGCTATCTGTAGCTTCAATGGGTGGGGTTCCAGGACGTTACGTTGCGTGCAAACGTTAATTTTAGGTTGTCCCAAAACACTCTGAGCAAATGGTTACCTCACTCTTGTCAAATTTTCATATGTATTTTGCAAGTTAAAGCAATATGGTGGATATTTCGTGATATTGTAGTTTGGCAATTTGGTATTCCGTTGATTTCGTTACTTTCTAAAAACTAGATTTAAAATTACCCAATACGCCATAATTCTAATATACTAAATCGCGATCGAGCGAGGAGGCCCAGTGCTAAACCACTGGATTCACAGTCGGGCATGACTTCGATTCCCGATCCGGCCATCCCTGCTTCCGTTTTTCCGTGGTNGCTAAACCACTGGATTCACAGTCGGGCATGACTTCGATTCCCGATCCGGCCATCCCTGCTTCCGTTTTTCCGTGGTGCGATGCTGCGACAGATTCCTTTCCCCGTTCCTGCTTCTCCGAGTAACTTGCTCCATCTCTAATGACCTCGCTGGGGACGATACGTTTGCCACGATAATATGTTCCGTACAAAAAAAAGGCCGAAGCTTCTAAGAGACCTGCTGCCCGAGCTTGCATGCCAGCAGTTATGGAGGAGTGTTCTTTGAAATAAACTTACCTACGATTATTTTTGCCACGAGTGCATTTCTTATAAGCTTACTTCTGCAACTGTGATTCAGGAACATTCTCCATTCACGACTTACGCATTATGTGTTGATGTACAGTGCCTAATCGTTTTGTTGGTACAACTAGAACTTTGGTTTTAAATAAACACGAATGTTAACCATAATTTTCTAGCAATGCTGTTTTAGAATCAGTAGATATTTTTGTTTTTTCTTTATTTACTATTTATTCGTGGTTAATATTCTTACGATCATTCTCAACATAAAATAAACAAAATTTCTCTGCCGCACACACACACACACACACTCTCTCTCTCTCTCTCTCTATCTATCTATCCCTCTCTCTCTCTCTCTCTGATTGGCTAAAATTTAAACCTTGTAGGAAAAATTTCATCAAAAATTGTACACAACAATTTACGAAAAAATCCATGAAAACGGCCATCATATTGCCAAAAATCTTCCTTAGAACCATCTGCACAAGTGGCCATGCAGACTTGCATGGAATCGTTCAAGGAATCTTCCATAGTGGCATTCTACAGGTTTAACTACCTGCATGCACAAAATAGTATCACTTCATCATTTGGTCAGCTAAATCTGCCAGTTGAAACACGGCCGTAGTTGGATGTGCCAGGAGGAAGGGAGAGGGGTAGTAAAGACGAGGAGAGAGACAGGTAGGTAGCAAAGTAGGTGGAGTCAAAAAGTATTAAGAAAACTGAAGTAAGATAGCGGCTAACTCAGCGAACTCCAGCAGCACGTGCCGTCAAAATGGCGTCGCTGGCTGGCAATATGTTGAAACGCCGTACGCTGACCAGTGGAGAATATTGG